>JMRO03000075.1:0-295665 GCA_000743665.3 Scytalidium sp. 3C | reverse complement strand
GGGCGGCATACCGGGCTGATATACTTGCCGCTCTCGCAGCCTGCACCTGCGGTCTTGTCAGTTTGTCGCCGGTGTCTATGGGACCCGATTCTTGTCGATGCCATTAGAATGGATTTCATGTACCGATCCAATAATCGGAACGATTTAGGCTACCTACCTGGAGATCCCAGACTTGCGTACATTCACTTTCATGTTTCGATTCACTATCGATTCACTCCACAACAGCTGTAATGACTGATACATTGCGCTGGAATAAATTCTGGAATGAACTAACTCAAGAGGATTCTCTTTTATAAACTACATTGTTAGGAAACAGACTGGTTGGGGAGGCACCTTCGCCTAGAAGAGTGCAAGTGCTACCTTGTAGCTCTGAAAGCTAATGGCGATTCAAGAAGGAATGGACATCCTTCGTTTCTACTTCTATCATGAATAATAGCCGGCATCAGGTCTTAGACCATGGCTACTCGATTCCCAATCACTCAGAACGCATTCGTGAGTGAATTAGAAATTCAATCAGCACAGTCTTCCTCTTGACCTGCTATTTAAGGGGACTTCATTCCTCAGAACATTTGCAGTTGTCTCCAACCATGGCAACAGACCAGAGAAGGGATCTCCGTTCAGATGGTGCTATCCCATACTCGAAAGATAAGATCCTGAATGACCTCATCTTAGCGTACTCCAATAGGTCAGATGAGAGTGTGTTGGCTTATGATCAGATCGATCCACAGGCTGCAGATACAGTGCTAGAATTGGCTGAAGAGCATCTAGAGAGGAGGAGTCCCAGGTATTTATATGACCTTGTAATTGCCCGATATTGTGTGATACTTATCGAGAGTCTACGATAGGATAACTTATAATTCGTTACATAAGGAGCTGAAATTTGTGTTCATGCCGTCAGAGATCCATGATGCTCACCAACAACGGATAATCAAATCTATTACGAAGTTAGTCTATGATAAGCGTCTTAACTTCGACGACTACATGACGCTCAATATATCGGTTGGGACAAGTAAGTAACCTTTACTACATTTATTCTAATTGCTATTCCATTTATTACATCAACTTATACTTGTTAGTGTGCGGCAGTTTTATTGGAAATTACGCATTGTCGAAGAAACAACCTGACCTCGCCATACAACCAGACGACCAGAGGCTTCCGGCAGTGGTAATCGAGAGCGGATGGTCCGAAAGTAGACACAGTCTCGAGAAAGACCGAGACCTATGGCTACACGGAGGCGTCGGAATTGTCCAGATAGTGATAATTGTAGAATGGACGAAAATAGATGGTTTGTGGGTGAAAAGCGATATCCAAGTTTTTGATCTAGATGAGCGTGGCGAACTTCGTCTCCTTCAAGAAGAGGTCGGTTATCTGCTCTATTGTTGCTATTTCACTAACAAATTATACAGGTCATATTTCCAGCCCCTGATCCAGAGATTGCCGCAGAACAAAACATATCAATCTCGAAGCGGCAATTGCTCGGAACAACTCTATCGCCTGGAGTCGATGGCAATGGGCTTTTTTATCTAGACCTGGAGCTCTATAGAGCTATCGCAGCACCACCCAGATCATGTTATCTCGGAAGGGTTCCCGCAGAAGGGGTCAAGTACTCAGCTATTACTCTGTACTGCCGCCAGTGACGGATCAGCGGACCGAGACCACCGGATCTGTGCATTCTACTAGCTCAGGCATCAGTTTTGGAGCCATCTCCAATGCCAAATAGCGTAAGATTTCTTTCCAATTAAGCTGGAATGTTTTGTTTGCGCTAGTTTGTTCACGGGTTGATTACTTTTTGAGATTTACGAGATGGAGTTTTATTTGGGTGAGATGAAAGGGTGGCGCTCTACGCATGCACCGTGCTGAGAGATAGAAAACTCGGTGACACCCGCTCAAATGTGCCTACTTGGGAAGCTATTACTTGGGAATAGGTGACTGGAAAGGGGAGATTTTGCGGGCGTAGAAATAGAGATGGGGATGGCAAGGGTATGGAGTAGCACTGTAATGGAACCCTGCAAGCGGCGGGAGGTAATGCACAGGCAGGCAGGCTAACTTGTTTGGGCTACTATGTGCGGACGGCGCCTTCTTACTTGACCATGTGTTCTCCCCTTTTGGGCCAGCAACATAGCTTCCTGATAATCGATAAGAAAAAACAACAACTTGAATGGGTTCGGAATATCGCTTTGCCAAGAACCAGTTGTCATTGTTGAATCTTTGGCATTGTGGAAATTATCCGCCCAACCCGCTGTTACTTTCAATTGGACAACAAGGACGCTAAGAGGCTCTCCAGGAATGGGCCTAGGACCACTCGGACGAGCATCAACGGAGTGTGAGGATTTTCAATACTGTAATCGAATTACAAGCTAGTTGAAGTTAGTAACTAGCATGGTAGAAGGAGTATCCACAGACCGGAGAGGTAACAAATAGCCTGGAGAGCGTTGTTATATTCCAACATTGAAGGAGGCATATGCAGGGCAAAAGCAGAAGAGCCAGAGAGAGAATGGAAACTGGACTCTGCTAAGTCTGTTGCATCGGAACTATAGAGCCATTGATCCATCAAGCGATAGCTGTCAGACGGATCAATTATGAGGCCCGCTTCGCAGGCGATGGCACAAATGTGGCTTAGTGGCTTGGTCTTCCACCTCACCCTTTATCTAGCAGTGGAGGATCTGGATGACGCTGCTTTTTCTCCTGCAGGGAGAGACGGAATAATTAAAAGCCACAACTATACACTACTGTGACGTGGATAGGCTTATCTTCCCCAGCCGGTCCCCTAGAAACATTACGCCCGTAACATTCGGCTCGCCATCCTTCCATCACGGCCCTATACAGGCCTGAAGCAGCCAATCCAGCCCACGCGGCAACGTTTGAGGCGGCTTCTTTAAAGATGTCGTGACTGGTCTGAGAACCAAACAAATGCATCCTCCCTGCACTGCCAAGGTGCAGCCCTGCTGGTGGACAGATGCTCTCCTGCTTTAGGACCGTCTGTAGGTTGCCGGCAACGTATTCTCTTGCGTACTTCACTCCTTCATAGACAATGTTACGATTCCGTGCGAACAGACTCAGGCTTAGCAAGCCACAAGCCGTAAATACAAAAAGAGCAAATGTCTCCCGCTTCTCAGACGTTGTAGTTCAATTCTGAAAAGCGCCTTGTGGGTGTGACTCTTCCCCTGACATAGCGGACTTAAGCCAATTAGAAAGTCGCGAGGGCAACTGCAGCCCGTTATTTTCCTCCAGCCTTGTCCCATCACCTCATATCTTTCTCATACCTGTTCTCTCATCCCTTTACCACAGACTTGATTCAGTTTGGGGCTATTTTTTTTTTGGCTATCCACTGTCATTCATCTACATCACTACAATGCCGCACCCCTTGATTACTTACGGTCCTCATGAAACCTGTACGCTGGATACTTGCGATGTACGAACTTCTTTATATGGCTACCGCCCTAGTCTAGCCTCCAGCATATGCTTCATTGTGTTCTTCGGGATTTCCCTCTGTATCCACATCGTCCAAGGTCTTAGATGGCGGACCTGGACCTTCTTAGGCGTGGTTATCATGGGATGTGTGTGCGAGATTATTGGATATGGAGGGCGGATTCTAATGTGGAATAATCCATTCAGTTTCCCGGGCTTTATGATACAGATTGGTATAACTCCTTCTCTTATATGTGGCCTCCAGGACGCTGTGTCGAAATAGGCCGAGTGCTAATAATTCCTAGTGTGTATCACCATTGCACCAGCCTTCTTCTCTGCAGCTATATACTTGACTCTCTACAAAATGTGAGAACCATATTAGCCACTGTCTCTCCAAGAAGTATGGCCCGATGCTAACCATACCTATCAAAAGAGTTATAGCCCTTTCCGAGGCATCTTCACGCTTTCCCCCTCAGCTCTATTATTGGCTCTTTGTTCCTTGTGACATTGTCTCCTTGGCTTTACAAGCAACAGGTGGAGGCATGTCCAGCAGCTCTACTGGCTCTGATGCCGCTGGTGTGGACATTGCTCTCGCCGGTCTCTCTTTCCAAGTATTCACTCTTACAATATTTGTCCTTCTCTCTGTGGACTACGCTTTCCGATATCGTCGCGACGTGCGACGTGGAAGAATTACCGAGGATGGTAAGAGTCTGGCAAGGGAAAGGAAGTTCCGAGTCTTTGTGATTGCTCTGTCTCTTAGTATCCTGTGCATCCTCATCCGGTGTATATACAGGATTGATGAGCTTAGTGATGGCTATAACGGACCCCTCATTCACAAGCAAGGGTTGTTCATTGGACTGGAGGGAGTGTAAGTCTTAGTCCTCAGTTATTCTCACCCTTGTCACAGCTTTTCTTCTCTCCATCTTCCGCCTTTGTGTTAGGCAAGATATGAGCTGATAGAATTTGGCCTTAGGATGATCGTCATTGCTGTTTTCGCTCTTAACGTTGCCCATCCGGGGCCGGTCTTTGACGAGAGTAAAAGTCAGGAATTCGAAGTCAGTGTAGAGAGGACACTGGAGAAGAAGTAACTCTGATATTCACAGATATGTGTATGTGTTCCACCAATGCTGACTTTGGCCCTGAAAGTACAAAAACTTACATCAGTGAACCATAATTTCCTTAAATTTTCTATATTATGAGCTATGTTTACGTATAATATAAAATTGATACTTGTTTTAAAACTTCTGGTGGGAAGTACAGGTCCTTAAGCTGTAGTGAATTACGTAACTTGGTGAATTCTACAATATTTTCCGATAGTTCCTCACCATCTCTAGTTGCATCCTGTTATTTTCTTCCCAGCTTTAATATCCTGCGGTCACTTGGATAAGATAGTGATAATGATATAAATAAAGTCATAGCCAACACTGTTGTGGTCACGTGTCTCTTATAACGCAGTATTGATCTGGAATCTGTGCTTAGATTCTGCCACTATTGCGTGTCAAGCCGAGGTTTTTTAAAAAAATTGCAAAGCTAAAACTTTTCTCTTTGCCTACTCATGAACAGAAATATTTACATGAATATTACAAACTCTCTGTCCTTTACCGAATCCTTTTAAGCCTTTATACATGTCCCAAAGACTATGCAGTCTCGCAGTTCCTATTCTCGGCAGGTTTGAGACTCATTCTTCTTAAGGCTTTCGCATTCATCATGGAAGCATTAAGAAGATTACTCAGCACATTTACATTGGGTAAGGCCTCAAAGCACAGAGTTTGAATTGAAGTTAGCATGCTTATCTAAATCAAAAATATTGTCTGACGGGACTTGTATTCGCCAGACTCAACATGCAAGACGGAGACGCATATACTTGCTCTAAAGGGTGGGCCCGCGTGTATTAATGTACACATATGAACAAAAAGGAGATGTATCTTTAAACTTCAGACCCAACCTACCCAAAATGGACCAGAACACCGTGACACCAAACGAGACACCACAAAGCGGATCTTTTCCTCCTGCCAACCAAATTATCACAGACCAGCGTAATTTTCGGCCAAGGTGGCCTACTTCTTTGCATTTGTGAGCACGACGGAGAGCGGCTCCTTCTGCTTTTCCCCCTCCAGTCCTGCCAAAGCTTGCGCTTCTTTCATTGCTCTTACCCTCTCCGCACGCTCTCTCCTCGCCATGTCTATGGCCTCAAAACCCTCACCTCTCCAACTCCTCCCCTTCATCCCTCCCTCGCTCCACATTCGGACCCTCTGCAACTTCCTCAATTTCATCAATCCATAGGTGCAAACGAGGCCTGCAAATAGCACAGTACCGCCCGTAACACCAATAAATCCAAAATTGGATTCTTCCAGGAAGTTTTTGAGATTCATGCCATACAGTGCTGCGATAAAGGCGCCAGATCCGATACCCAGTGTGCCAATAGAAAATTTCAAATCCAGGAGCATAATGGAATTGCGATTTGCATCGAGAATGGCTTTTACACTGTAGTAAACGCGTTGTTAGAAGTCAAGTCGTCAACTATCGACAAGAATAGGAAAAAAAGTCCCAGGGGGATATAAAAACTTACACTTCTTCCGTGTTTCTGATGTTAGAGATGAGATTTCCAGACTCTTGCACAATCTCGTCGCACAGTTTGTGGTAGGATTCAAGCAACATTTCGACTTCGGTGTGGTCATCTTCACCCCGAAAGAGGTCATGCCTCTTCTCTGTGAGGTACATCGCAGAAAGATCGTCATCTGCTTCCAGCAGTTCATCAATTGCATCTCGCACCAAGGTTGCCTTCTTCTCGAAAGTTCCCAGCCTTTTCGAATAAATAAGAAGATTTCTGAGCTTCTCCCTATCAATGTCTTCTTCTAGCTCCCGCAGCACTTGAACGACTGGTGCTCGGACGCCTTCGAATTCTGCCTCCAACCCGCTAGTCACTGAGATAAGGACCGATTCGAGAGCGCGGAATTCGTAGGGAAGGCCACCAGCTGAAGGGGAGTTTTGTTTCTGGCGCAGTTTCCCTTCCAAGTCGTACATGAATACTGATTGTGCGTATGAATCCGTGGAGCCGTAGGCGTCAAAGACGAGAACACGATCGGCTTTGATTAAGACTCGAAGGTGGAGAAAGTTGATAAGAATGGCAGAGGGGCGGACTAATATGTGTGGTATAGCAATAGAGTCAATCTTTCGGAGGTCGCGAGGGAGAAGGCCGTACTGTTGCAGACAAATTAGCACATATGAAGACGTGCAGATGAACTGAGCTTGATAAATTTACCTTTGCGATGAGTTCACTCTTCTTGAATTCCCCATTGACCAAAACGACATTCCCGTTCTCATCGAATTCTGTACAACGCAGTCTGGGCTCATTTGCTGCTTTAGGTGAGATAGCTCGTCCCAGACTGAACATTGAAGTCCCATCATCACGACCTCGTGCTGGTAAATCATCGGCCCGTAGTGGCCCGCCTCCGGTTTTGGATCTGTTACCAAAAAGTTTCTGGCGCCATGACCATCTACTCGATTTCACACTGAAACTCCGCAGCGTTGTCCAAGGATTTTCGTATGACCTCACGTTTCCTCGATTCCTGCCATCTCTTGCGCTCGGCCCAGTTTCTCTCAGCGAGGGCTTGATCGAGCCAGATCGGAGGAAGTTTAAGTTAATTATCGAGGCCTCGAGTACATTGCATAGGGGGACCTCAGTAATTAGATGTCTGGAGGAGGAGAAAAACGTCCGGGGCTTCGATTGTGAGACTCGCGGAGCTACATGCTCAGTTCTATTTCCTGGCTGTGGGTTGGAACAAAAGAACCAGCAGCTTTCGGTTTGGGATCTCAGGAATCTGAGAAGAGCTGACGATGGCACCGGACCATGCAGCGAGGTCCGCATGGCAGCCAAAATGTGCCTGGGTGGTTTGCCGTTGCAGAATGTCCGGACGAGCTTTATTCCAATAATTACCGCATGGGATTTTACACCTGGAGCGCGCACAAGGATTGCGCAGGGACTGGGTGGATTAATTTAAAGGGGGGTTCAGTTATCAATTGCGTCCTCTCTAAGCACGTTGTGGAGTAGACATGCGTGTCAATGCTTTGGACCAATCCGCCAAATATAAGTCCCTCTACGAGAGGTGGTTCTAAAGTCTCAATGATGAATACCAGTAGAGAGTTTGGTTTGACTTCTACCATCGCTCCTGCTAAGAGGATCACGTTGTGAAGTCGAAGCATCATAGCAGCGCCGATAACGTCGGTCCTGTCGGAATCTCTCAGGTGTGGCGGAGTGCTGTGTGGCTTGACCACGGCACTGAAAGGAACAAGCGTTTCGTCCTAATATTACGTCTGCTGCTGCGTACGAGTGCCTTCAAGCAACAGCGCTCGGTGCTGCCGCCTTGATCGGTCCATTGCGAGTTTCGTTACTGCTGTCTGTTCAGCCACCGAGGGACCCTTATTTCCCTTGATCAGCCTCTACTAGCCTATTCGCCTTCCCCTCAATGCTTCCTGCAAGAGCCACTCACACACAACGGCTGTCTCATCCCACGCGACTCCCATCATTCTTCGATTACCTTCCCAAATACCGACGATACAGCACCAGTCGCTCCCAGTAAACCCGATTAAACGCGCGCCAGAGTCTTCGACTCTTTAGATTTGCAAAATGCCGTCTATACTGTCCAACGAGGACAGGGAGACGGTCAAACGCCAAGTGCCAAAGGCCTCCAACAAGATCCAGGCAGTAGCAGTTGTGAGACTCTATGTTGCGTATCCAAATCGCAATAAATGGACATATACCGGCCTTCAAGGCGCAGCTGTACTGGCGAATGATCTAGTAGGCAATACGTATTGGCTGAAACTGGTGGATATCTCGGTAGGTTCAGCGCTGACCATTTGATCTTTGAAATGAAGTTATGCTGATCTCCCCTAAGCCCGCAAACCGGGGAGTGATATGGGACCAGGAGATTTACGATACATGGAACTATAATCAAGACAGGACGTTTTTCCACTCTTTCGAAACGCAGGATTGCCTCGCCGGCTTCTCCTTTGTGGACGAGAAGGAAGCAAAGGCCTTTCTCAAGAAGATGCATGATCGCGAGAAGAATGCGAGCAAGGCAACAAGAGCGAATCCGTTCGGATCTGCACCAGGAGCTCAAGGCGCTGGTGGTGGCGGTGGGCACAAGCATAGCCTTCTAGGTGGTTTCTTCGGGCACAGAAACTCGTCCAACGTATCAATGCCACAAAGCCCTTCAGACACTCCTTCTTACGTACTCTCACCAGCACCATCGCACAGTAACAGAACGTCGAGTGGCAGCTATAGTCTTCCGAAACCGACGTCGGAATATGCGGCATTGGATGCGATTGATCCAAATTGGAGAGAGACTTGGGGAGACGATCTAAAGCAGATGGGTATCACCGACGATCTCATTCGTGATAATCAAGACTTCATTGCAAACTATATTAAAGAGCAGCAAGATGCTGCGCGAGCCCAAGAACTACCTTCAGCACCAGTCTCAAACGGAGTTGAAACTCAAAGGCAGAGAGCTCCACCGCCGCCACCTCCTGTAGCCGCTCCTCGAACTCAAGAGATAAGTCCGCAGAATACCGGATCTGGTCGTGGTAGAGGTGCACCTCCGGCACCACCTCCAGCTCGTAGGTCAGCTCCAAAGGTCGACTCGCCACAAAGGGAACCAACACCCCCACAGGAGCCCCCAGCACCAAAAGGGCCTCCTCCACCTCGATTCGCCGCTCCTCCACCTCTTCCAGACGCTGGGAAGTACGCAGAACCAGCTGACAGAGCCCCAGCTAGAGCTAAGGCTCTATCAGTCTCGAATCCTGGACCTCCACCTCCACCAAGACCGGCCAAGGTGCCTGCTGACAACCATGAGCCTGAGCATGCTTCGAGATTTGGAGTACCACCGCCTTTCCAGGGACAGCGGGCCAACGCACCGCCTCCGACACCAAGCCGAGGGCCAGTTCCTCCTCCACCACCATCCCGAGATAATCACAGTCAGGGATTTTCGTCTTCAAGTCCAGTTCCTCCTCCGCTCCCGCCAAAAACTCCCGCCGCTCCCTCCTCGCACGCACCTCCATTGCCTCCCTCTTCTTCTCGTCCAGTACCTCCTCCATCATCGAGAGACTCTGGACCACCGCCCCCTCCTCCAACAAGGGACAATGGGCCACCTCCCCCTCCGCCATTACCGCAATCTCATGCTCCCCCTCCACCACCGCTTCCTTCTTCGAATGCACCACCTCCACCACCTCTACCTTCTTCTAATGCACCACCTCCGCCTCCTCTTCCTTCACACGGCGGTCCTCCTGGTCCTCCACCACCTCCTCCAAACCGCGACTCAGGCTACTCGTCCAGCACCCCATCTCTTCCACAAGCTACGGGCGATCGAGCGAATCTCTTAGCTGGTATCCAAAAGGCCGGTGGTATAGGATCTCTGAAGAAGGTAGACAAGTCACAGATTCGAGACCGAAGTGCAGCTCTCGTTCCAGGCGCTGCGCAAGAGTCTCCAGCTCCTGGAAGTCCTGCACCTGCTGCGCCTGGCGGTGGCGGTGGACTTGCAGATGCGTTAGCAGCAGCATTAAATCAGAGAAAGAAGAAAGTCAGTGCTAGTGGTAAGTTTTCCTTAACTCCTGCTAACTTCTTGGATTATACGCTAACTTGATCTTAAGATGACGAGGCGGACGATGATGAATGGGATTAATAGAAGTACACTCTTATATTTAATTATTGGTCTGGGTCTAGGTAAGTTGGACGAGTGGGAAGTTATCAGAGTAGTAAAAATTGTAGACAATCAAAATTAAATGGTCAGATTCGTTCCATTTCCTAAGTCTATCTTAAATCGCCGAATGCTCGAGTTCGCTATCAAGAATAATCCTGCAAGCAAACAACGAAAAAGCTGAACGACATCATTTCCTTGAAAGAGAAGCAGAATCAAGAAGTAAAGAGCGTCTAGCCAATATATGTACACCGTCTCTCCCACTGTACACGTATTGCCCAGTCAAACAGAGAAAAATTGCTGTCGAGGTTCCTCCATCGCGGTCCCGATCATGACCACAATCGTAGGGTTGAGAGAGAAGACAGACTTCTAGGTGGCCCCTTCACACACCGTAATACTTTACACCTCGGTAGAGCAAAAAGGGCCAGAGCTTCCGCCTTTTAAATTTCATCGACATCGATTTCTTTGCCACCCTTCTCATCGTCGCTCTCGCTCTCGCTTCGGTCTTCGTCGAACTCGAAGTTGCAGTCTCCTTCGCCTTCCTGTCCGTAAGTGTCGGTCTCGTTGATCTTGGCACTCTCTGGAAGTTCTCCGTAGGCTTTAAGACTTCTAGCCTCGTCGGCGCTGTATTTCAGGATCACATCGCCCTTCTCATCCTGGTAGTCGCGCAGAGAGAGAAGGATGATGTCGCCTTGGTTGATCCAGACCTTCTTACGGAGTTTGCCTCGGATATGTGCCAGACGCTTGGAGCCATCAAAGCACAAGGCTTCCAAACGGCCATTTCCGAGCATCTTGAGAACTTGGGCGTATTCTGTACGACCGAACCATCAGCGACGGTCTTCATCGATGAAACGTTGGAATGGCGTGATCTCCCGGATATTTTACGTACCTTGACCCTCTTCCTTGAACGTCAGTTCACGCTTCTCATTGTCGTTTTCGTTCTTTCCACGACGCCTGTTCTTGCCTCCCTGTTTGTGCGCTGATTAGTACGGTTTGCAAATCGCCGCCTGCCGCTGAGCAGCGCGAAGGTTGTTATAAAACTCACCTTTCCCTTATTCTTAGGCATATTGATTTAGCCTCGTGTAAGCGCTATATGTATATATCGCCTCAGTGAGGTACTGAAATCAAGATGATTTTGGGATTTGTGTTGATTAAAGAGTTGGGGGAGTTGGAAGGCGAAGTTCAAGTGTTGGCGGGTATGGTCTTAGTGGGGGAACCATTTTGTGCGTCACATGGAAACCACGCTAGACCTAACTATTTTTAGCCTCCTTTCTGTGCTTGAATCATGACTCTGTTAAACACTGAACTCTCAATATCACCGATTTATAGGCGGGGCAATTTTTCGAGCCGTCGGTATCGAACTGCGACGTGGCAGGCGACACGATGTATCGAACGTGAAATATCCAATTGGTCGACGCTTCTCCTGTGTCGAAACTTTTACAGCCCTCCTGCCTCAATCATGGCTCACCCTACTTTGAAAGCACTCAGAGACAACGGCATCCAAAATTTCACCACACTTAAGCACATAGGTGGTCTCAAGGCCTTTGTCTGCCGATTCGCCCCTCACCCAGCATACAGTGCTTTAACATCACGAATCCTTGAACAACAATACCACCCTCTACAGGAGAAGTTACTGAAACGTTACACCTCTCGAACAGACCCCTTGTGGTGGTCTTGTCTATCTTTCAAAACTGCTGGGAAAAGAGTTGTACGAAGCTGGCTCGCCCGTAGGCTGAGGATTTGTTTTGTTGAGGCCTTGAAGAAGGAGGGCTTCCATCGAGACGGCAACCGCTTGAATGATCAAAAACCACCTCTCCATGGCACAGTTCAACTGTCCCCGAACACTTCCATGGTAGATATGAGTAATGAGGAGCTGCAGAAAGAAGCAGATCTTGCAGTAAAATATATAATGCGTATTTGTAATAAGTCGAAAGATGGATCTGCCGCGAAAACAACTGGAAAGGTGAAGAGAGATCATGTCTCTCCAAACGAATTACCCAAAAAGGATAAAGCTAGATCATTTAAGATTAGTTACAAAAAAATGTAATATTAGTGTAGAATACAAAATAAAAAACACATCTCGTCCAGGACCGAAGAGCTGTTGTGTTCTTACGACTAGTAGACTTTGTCGCCTTGTGAGTAGCGTTCCATGGCTGGGTCAGCCTTGCGCTATGACCCAATCAAGCGACATAGGTGTCTCGAGCTCAGGTGTGGCCGCGTTGCATCCAAGGGCTTGAAGCTGCCCTGTCGCAACACGAATTCCCAGCATCCCAACCAGTCAACGGAAACCATAGTGAAAATGTTGGTCTCTTTGACAGTTGGAAAGGTAGATGCCGGTGTCGCGGTACTGCTAACTCAAGACAAAAGACTGGTAAGTCTCGATTTCTCGCGACGATTAGTTCGACGCCGATTCACCCTCGATTGTATTTCAAAAAGAAACTAATAGCCCGCCAAAAGATCGAATTTCCATCCATACTACTTCCTCCAAACATATCATCCGGCAGCATCGTCGATATTACCGTCTCTCGAAACTTCGCCTCAGAAACGAAATCTCAAGCTGCGTTCCATGCCTTACAAGATGCCATCTATTCCTCCTTTGGCGATTCAGAACCCTCACCACCTGTTCTCCGCTGTCGAAATGCAACCCAAACATCCGTAGTGCTGGAATGGGATCCAATTGAACTTGCAACTGCCGACTGCATCTCACTTTCGTTATTTCGCAATGGCCAGAAAGCTGGAAATATCCCCAAGCCTACCGCAATCCATAGTACGAAGATTAGCGGCTTAGCAATTGATACAGAGTACACCTTTCAACTCGTATTACGGACAACTGCAGGGACCTATTCAAGTGAGAAACTTACTGTTAAAACACATAAAATGACAGACCTGAGTGGCATCACAATCACTCCTGGTATTCTCCCAGCTCAACTACGCGACAACCTAACAAAGACGGTCGAAAGAATTGGAGCAAAGATGGCTGATACGGTTCGGATCGATACAACACATTTCGTGACGACAGAAGGGAGAGGTATTGCTTGGGAAAAGGCTGTGGAAATGAATATACCCGTTGTAAGACCGGAATGGGTTGAAGGTTGTGAGAAAGGAGGCCGCATTGTTGGAGTAAGGCAGTACTACCTTGATGCTGATCCGAGACCAATACAAGCTGGGGCAGCTCCGACCCAACAGCAGCCGCAAGCAACACCAGCTAAGCCAAGCCAGCCTCCAGCTACTCCGGCAGAAGCCAATGGCACCAGTGGACAGGAGACATCCCCCCCTCCCCCGCCTGCTAAGGATGAGGTTGATAAGGAAGAAGACAGCGATGAGGGAGAGGAAGAGGAAGAGGAAGACCAGAAGACAACAATAGCAGACGAACAGAAGGTCAGGGTTGAAGATCGAGATCAGCAGAAAGTAGCCTTGCGACCTGCAGAAAACGTGCCAGAGGAAAAGGAGGAAAAGGAGGAGGAGGAAGATGATGAAGATGACGAAAAAGAAGAGGAGAATGAAAAGGAAGGAGCCAAGGAGGTCCCTGATTCAGGAGAAGCTACACCTGGAAACTCAAGTTTCCAAGAGATTGCTCTGGAATAGCTTGGTTTTTGATTGTTTACTGCTATAGAACTTATACCATGTCTCATGAAATGTGTGAATAGCTTGTTTCGCTACCATGCCCCTGCATGTCCCCCAATATACAGTTTATGTGATCTATTCTATCATGCTCATAAGTGCAATTTCCAATGCTATTGAGATCTATAAGCGTTTGCAGAGCTTCGCGGTATTAACTTTCGTTTAGTAACTTAGATTCGGTCTGCATTGCGTGGATTAGGTTTCTGCTGGGTCTGGCGCAATTCTTACTACTGCAGGCTGATCTACTCGCCTATGACGTACAAAAGCCAGCTACATAAATCAACGTAAAGCGTGCTACAACAAGATAAAAGAGTATAAGCCAAGCAGCAGATTATTAAAATGTCATCATGGATATCCAAGAAGAAATCCGATCACCAACATGATCAGGATCTGACTACTCTCTTCACGACCGAAGAGCGGGTGGAGCTGACACTTCTTATCGGCGACATCGCAGAGAGAATGCAGAAGCGGATAACAGAAACCTTTAATTCGTCGGTCGCAAATGAAAATGATAAACAACGGCTAGCGCAGGGATCGGAAAAAAATCCAAACATTGATTCAAGCAAGCATGAGGAGACGGAAGAAGAAGAGAAGGCCCGGAAGATGCGCGAGAAGCGCGAAAAGGAACTCACAGTTCCGAAGATGCTAGAACTAAGAGATGCCGCTCTAGATTCCTTCCATAAGTGGAAAGATTCTGTGGTTACAAGGCTCGGTGAGGTAATTAATAAATCAGAGGCAACTTCTAGTAAACAGAGCGAGACCGTTGCACCGCAGGTTACTACGGATGCTGATTCAAAGGTGATCTGTATGTGGGTTATTTCACATGAGATTGTACCATGAGATACACAATGATAACCATAATGGCAGCACCAAACACAAACACAGAAGATGCAGATGCAGCCCTAATACAGCTGTATCCACCTACGTCTACCCCTCTCTATGCTCTCTCGAAGGAGAGAAGAATATTGCTGCTGCACACAATGCTATTGCTTCTTCTAGGCCTTGAGCATTATAGCTCATATTCACGAGTATTGCTCTTACATATCTCATCTTCTCTTCATTTACCTTTACACATCTTAGTTGAGCATGAGATCAAGATATCACAAGGCCTGATCCAAGCTGCAAAGCATATGTCAGGAAATGAGGAGTTCGAGAAAAGGACTGAATCTAATAAAACATCTCGCGCATGGAAGGTAGGATTGGCTGGTGTGGCAGGAGCCGGTAAGTGAATATTTTCTATATGGATTTCCTAGAAGCTTATTTCTGAATGTCCCAGCTCTTATTGGGGTAACTGGAGGATTAGCAGCGCCTTTGGTAGCCGGAGCAATAGGTACAATTATGGCAGGTCTAGGCTTAGAGGCAACGGCAGCAGCAGCTCTTCTGGGCGGCCTTGCTGAAAGCGGGGTGGTAGTAGGGGCATTATTCGGAGCATATGGAGGACGAATGACTTCGAAAATGATGGACGCCTACGCTAAAGAAGTTGAAGACTTTGCCTTCTTGCCACTTCACAATCCCGGTAATCGTCTCAGGAAAGCCCCAGATGATCCACGACTACGGGTAACAATTGGAGTTAGTGGATGGTTGACACAGAAAGAAGACGTTATAACTCCTTGGAGAGCCTTGGGACACCAAAGCGAAGTTTTTGCTTTGAGATGGGAACTTGAAGCTCTCACAAAACTGGGGACTTCCATGGAAATGGTAGCGAAGACTGCAGCCTGGTCTGTTGCTAAAAAGGAGATCATCAAGAGAACCATATTTGCAAGCTTGATGGAAGCACTCTGGCCCCTAAGTATTCTCAAAATCTCCAAGATCATCGATAACCCATTCTCCGTGGCTAAAAATAGAGCCGATAAAGCCGGCTTGGTACTTGCTGATGCGCTGATCAGTAAAGCCCAAGGGGAAAGGCCGGTTACCTTAATTGGTTACAGTTTAGGTGCGCGCGTCATATACTCATGTTTGATGAGTCTGGCAGAAAGAAGGGCATTTGGATTAGTTGAGAATGCGGTCCTCATGGGGACACCAGCACCCAGTACGTCTCCAGACTGGCGCACAATGAGCAGCGTCGTGGCGGGGCGTCTTGTCAATGTATACTCCCAAAATGATATGATTTTGGCGTTCCTCTATCGAACTAGCAGCATCCACTATGGTGTTGCCGGATTACAGCCGATCAAAGATGTCGAAGCCGTCGAGAACGTCGACGTAAGCAATATGGTTAGTGGACATGGACGATATCAATATATGGTGGGCTCGATATTGAAGAAGATCAACTTTGAGGATATTGACTTGACTGAGGTAGCTGAGGAAGAAGAAACCGTTGCTCTAATGGATGAGGCAGAGAGAAAGCAAGACGAAGAGAAGCAAAAGGTCGGGGACAACATTGATGATGACGATATTGACAAGATGGAAAAGCAAGTTGAACTCAAGACTCATCAAACTTTGATGGAGAGAGCTGCCGAAAAGCTCCACATTCATAGTTAGACATTTTCCGTAGCTGCAGAACTATTTTATCCATACTGTGACGAGACCGCCAAAATAGATCGGAGCAGTTAGATGCCTATATATTACAATCCATCCAGAAACTGGGGTATCATCACTCTTTACCGCTTCGTACAATGAAAAACTTGCCTCCTGAAGTTTTTACAATCTCTCCAGCCGTGCTTGTGGCATCCCAGTCTTCAACACCTCGAGAATCCACCACCTCTCCCTTTCTCCTCCTAGGCCTCTTATTCCGCCCTATCACTTCCTCCTTCTCTAGAGCTTCTTTGATTTCTTTGGTTTCGAGATCTATCGTAATTTCTTCCATTCCTTCCGCCGTCTCGTCTCTAATGCTCTGTAATGGCTCGATACCTTCAGTATCAACGCTCTGTATGTCGCGTACAAAATGCAGTTGCGAATGCAATGTGTTTAGAAGCTTTGATTCTTCTTCGGGAGAACTTGGTTGCGGAAGAGCGGATAAACGCAGAAGATGGTGGAGTTGTTTGGGGGTTATTTCTTGCTCTAGTGGTTTTGATGGATCTGGCATGAGAGAACGAACGGACCAAGTCGGTTTAGAGAGGAGGCCATTAATATCCAGGCCTTTTCTTTCAGCTGTAGAGGGCCGTGAAGCTCCATTGGATTTAGTCCTGGTGGTTTGGCGAAGGAATCTTGCGTGGATACTCTCTCTCAACAAAGCTCGACACTCAGTGCATAATAGTCCAGACATTGCTCGAACCAAATGGGAGTGCTGGAAGGGAGTGATGAGCAATTGATCTGCCTTGATGATACTCCATATGTCACGGTGAAGGGAGTTTTACTCTTTGCCCTCAAGACAGCTCTGTTCACTTAGATCGACTACAGCCTTGCAGGACCAAATTGCGACGTTCCGAAAACAGGCAAGGCTGGAATTGAGCTAAAGCTCTAACAGATATCCCCACTTCATGTTAGCCAATTTAGGCGACCTTCAGAACACCAAGTCGTAAGTCTGCGCCAAAATAAGCGAGTGTGTGGTAAGCGTGAGTGGCCTGATTGAAACTGCGCTAGTGCAATTTGAGAATACCTTTCACAAATGCCATCGGACTCATCTTTACGATGCGGTTTCCTTTAAGGTGATGCCCGATGGCAGATAACAAGTATTGATCGTATATAAAGGAAGTGCTGAAACTTTGCTCATTTTTATTTCCCCAATACTACGTCAACTAGATCTCGTAGCAAAATGAAAATAAGGTAGCGATAACCACAGTCAGATTAAGATTCTTTGCCTGTAAAGACATAGTTGTGGTTAGTAACATCCTCGAGGTCTGGATATCGCTGCAACATAATTGGAGAATATCAAGCATCACGAAACGCCAAAAAAAGTGAACAGAGTGGGACTCGAACACGCCACTTTCGTGACCAGGAAACCGTTCTTCACGATATTGTCAATATTGTCCATTATGGAGATTCTCGACTTTATGGCACAGACTTACAGCTTGGCTTACCGTAATAACCGCGTCATTGCTCATAGTTGTGACACTAACGCAAGCACATGTACATTCCTCCCCCGCCGTGATTTCAGACCGAACTGCTTGAGTTCCTGGGGCAGTATCGGAACTACGAGGACTTATTTCGTAGCATCGAAAATGGCATCCGACCCTCGTGCCTTGCTTCAAAAGGTGAGTCATTCACTGTCCCCGCTTGATTCTCAACTTTCTTTACTGACAGCTCCAAGGCTGAGAAAGCCGCTTCGTCGGCAGGTTCTGGATTCAGTCTATTCGGCGGCAGAACTGAGAAATGGGAGAACGCAGCGGATCTGTATACCCAAGCAGCGAATTCGTTCAGGCTCTCTAAACAAAGTGAGAATATACCGCCTATCCTTCCAAGCACAACTCGTTAATATGCGTATACGATAGATAAGGAAGCCGGCGAGGCGTTCGAGAAGGCAGCAGATATCCAAACAAATAAGCTTAACGAACCTGATGATGCTGCGAATACCCTTCAAGAAGCTTTCAAAGTTTACCGCAAAGAGTATCCCCAGGATGCAGCTCGGTGTCTGGACGTGGCTGTTAACCACTACGCGCAAAAGGGAAATCTAAGGAGAGCGGCTACTCAAAAGCAAAATCTAGCAGAGCTATATGAGGAAGTTGGTGATATGAAGAATGCCCTAGACAATTACGCAGTTGCGGCGGATTGGTTTTCCGGGGACGGTGCGGAAGCGTAAGCTCGCACTTTTCCCTCTTGTGACTGAAAACATAGCTGACAAAATCAGGTTGGCCAACAAATTGTTCCTCAAAGTTGCTGATCTTGCGGCGCTTGATGGCGACTATTACCGTGCTATTGAGCAGTATGAGAAGGTGGCTTCCTCCTCCGTTAACAACAACCTCATGAGATACTCCGTCAAAGATTATCTCCTCAAATCGGGCATCTGTCTTTTGGCCGTCGGCGATATTGTTTCCATCAGGCGTGCTCTGGAGAAATATACTGATATGGATCCTTCATTCCATAGTACACGTGAATTTCAGTTATTGGCAGACTTGACCGAAACGGTGGAGGCAGGCGACCAGGAAGCATTTGCAGACAAACTGTTCAAATATGATCAGCTGAGCAAGCTTGATAAGTGGAAGACTACAATATTATTAAGGGTTAAGAATGCTATTGAGGAGAAAGGAGAAGACTTTTCCTAGGCGCTTTACTCTCCAAACAGAAACGACTTACGTCTGCTATATTTCATTTGCTGGGAATTTTATGTTCTGCTTGAATCGACTATATATCGTAAGGAGAATAATGTTTGCCTCTTCAGGGGTTCTTGGCTGATTATGGAAGCCTCTGGTTAACTTCACATTACGCATTAAAGATATACTAGAAATTGGGTGCTGTGAATTGGTTGGGAACGACTTTTCGTTCAATCATTATTTATCTTCTGTACAAGTAATTATATCACACCAATGACGCCGTAACATAAAATCCCTTGAGTTTCAATATCTCCTCCTTGGCGCCCTCGCCATATAACTCCAATGCGCCTCTGGATCCTTTATCAAAGATTGCATCTCGGTAGCATTAACATCACCAGATCCTGTATAGATCAAACCGGCTTTAGTAGCCAATTTTGCGTGCCATTTCGCGAGACTAGTCGTGCCTACAGCGTTGTAGGCCAATGCAGCTAACATATGTGCTGTACCAGCAGCAGCATGTATTCCTTCTTTCTCATACAGCAGGATGAGCTCTTCGGCTTGCGCTGGGGTCCCTTGTGATCTGGCGGACCAGTCCATTAATTCCTCTTGGATCTCAACGATTGCCCGGATCCGGGAGTCCGACATCGCCCTTTCGCTGGGCTCAAGGGAGCATAAGCTGCATGAACATTCAAATCCCCAGTGGTCCTTCAAAGCTGCGTGACGTGAGGTATGAATTTGAAGCATATTAATATCTGATATTGTCATTAGATCGTATGACGTACTTATTTCTTATTACTTACACGTCAGCGTTATTTCTTCTCCAGGTTGGATTGTTCGCGACGCGTGAGTCGAATGGATGAGGGTAGTAGGGTCAAAGTAATACATGGCACTAGTTAACATTAGTCAGAATCTGAAGGTATTCGGGATGGGTGCAACGTACTTTGGGCGGCAATCATGGTTCATTCGCTGAGATTGTTAGTTGAGCTTTTGCAGAAAGCCAAAAATGTACATACCGCAGTCTCAGGATATAGAAGAAAGTGCGGTTCACCCTCAAATTCCCCTGCAAAGGCATTGGTATTGATCCTCTCCATAATTGGATCGCCCTCGTAATGAGCAGCTGAACTCATCAATATTTCCTGGCTTGATTTCGGTAGTTGATCGAATGACATATGCAAGTACCTGTAGTCAAGCGGGAAGTCTGGGAAGAAAGCATCGCTCATGTATATTCCCAGTGGAGTAGTGGAGATGATAAGATCACCACGGTTGAGAGTCCGTGTTGCGAAAAGACCATTGCCACGACCTGGAACGAATTTAACTTCCCATGGTTGATCATTCACAAGATTAACTTCGTCGTGTAGGCCGGGTTGAGTAAATGCTGGAAGTGTGAGAACCTTCCCCGCAATCAAAGGAGTAGTAAAGAGTGATATCCCCCGCCCATTGGCAAACCTTGCATCAGTATAGACGCAAAAAGTCTGGGCTGTGGTATCATCTTTCAAGCACTTTGGTTCATGAGTCCAATGGCGTGATGTTCCGTTTGTCTGTCCATAGTAATTGCCACAACTTTCAGAGTTACAAGGCAGCTCTCCAATATCTTGTGATGAGGGTAGCAGCTGGGTCCCATCTATTCCAGTAGATGCATTCCCGAGAGCTCCCAAATTGATAGCGTGTTGCGGCTCCTGGCTTGCCGATGCGACATAAAATAGGAGCGAAGTTGACAGGGCGAAGGGGAACGTAAACATGGCAAAAATGATAAGGGCAAACTGAGATTACAAGACAAAGTAAAGGAGGAGATTCTACTGAAAGAACTATATAGGAAATGTTTCTTACATTTTATGGAGTTACATTGCTGATAGGGTGCAGTTTCAACTACCCCTTGAAAGTTTCATATTTGTCTGAAGTCTGGCAGGTCAAAACGTTGATTCCGCCTTCGCGGTAAGCGAGGGAATAAACTATCGCAACTGCACTAGGCCATTATTGAAAAATCATAAAAATAAGGCAAACACATATTTTAAATGAGAATAATTATATATCTAAACAACTCAAAAATAAATCAAGTGGACAAAAACTAGCCAAAAAAAGAAACTTTTGACCTACGCAGGGATCGAACCTGCAATCTCTTGATTCGTAGTCAAGCGCCTTGCCATTGGGCCAGCAGGCCAATTTTGATTATACGGTCCTTATTTTATTAATTATGTTAGATTTCTTAGCGTATGTTCCCGTAACCCAGCCTGCCCGTCTCGCCAGCATAAACTCCTTCAACGACCACAAACGCCAATTTGGTGATCCAGCAGCAATAGGGTGGGAGGCCTGACCTAAACGCAGCTACGTCCACATTAGATATTTTTGCATAGTCTTTGTTTAATAGTTAGGTGTATCCGTATTTGTGCCTGGGAATTTGCGTTAACCAAAAAGCTTAAGTTAATTAACTAGCTAAGTTAAGTCAAACTCAACCTAAATAAGGATTAATGATATATCCTTAGATTAAGGACCTTTTTGTATTCTTGATTTTCAGGTTAGGATTTGGGAGACAAATGAGAAGGGATGATCGACTTGGACCACGCCATGGTCATTTGCAGGATCAAACCCAAGATCTTCGGATTTTTGTTCTCTCCCAACGTTCTTAGTTGCAGATCGCCGGGGCCACTTGTTACTTGCAACATTGGTAAGTACCGCGTCCTCGTTATCACTGTTGTCTTCCCTGTGTCCGCGGTTTCGGAATGGTTTCTTTTTGCTCTCTTTCGAGGGGTGATCTTTCTTTTTGATGATAGCTTTGAAGGCGTCGTGGACGGTACTTCTTCAAGAGGTAGAATTTCTGGGCTTGATGCAGCAAGAATCTGTGTGAAGAATTCCTCTTCTGGCTGGTTTAATGGGGGCTCCGCAGGTTCTTTCTCGTAGCCATATTGCCTTTGGACCATCAGGATCTGATGCTCGAGTTTTGGGACCTAATTTCTGTTTTGAAATCCATCTGTCGAGGTGAGTACTTTCCTACGTGCCAAAACTCGTCTGAAAGCTCAGCTATGATCTGGTATCTCTCGATACAAGCATATAGACAAAATTCAACATACATGAACAAGAGCGAGTAATCAAATAAAAGTAACCGAATATCACGGGGGAGCAAGAACAAAAAATTTTGTTGAAGTTATAAATCTGGATCCATTCTTTCATTATACCAGCCTCTACACAAGCCAGCACCATTTTCGCATCCGCTATACCTAGAGAATCTTTGTGTTGTCATTTTTCCNTGCAATTTCAATATTCAAAAGAATTCTGGAAAGGGAACTAAACTGTTGCTTTTCAATCCGACCAGTCATCCAGCTTAGGAGGATCAATGTTCGCATGGGGTGTGTGGATTTGTCTTTTCGCGGTAAAAGTCAGAGCAGCAAGAAGTCTACCCAGTGGCTCTCATCCTGGTATTGCTTTGTAATTGGCGACTACGTGATTCCAACCGGACTCGACACCAGGCTCAGCTTCTGCAATTTTACCTTGCTTCAATTGGATTGTATAATGGTAAAAATCACATAAAAGCACCCCAGTTGCCAGTTTGATAAACTTCTGCAGATCATGGCCAGCATCGCGACACGGATGTCAGAAACAGGGTCATCATCGAGTTCAAGAGTAAGATTAATACTCCCCGTTTCGCATCCATCTAGTTCCTCGAATAAGGTATTCTCAGATCCTGAGATTATCCATACTCCTAAAAGGACTTTTTGATCGCTCCGGGACAAATTCAGAGCACTGAATTATCAGATACGGAAGTCTTTCTTCGATACCGTTCATTTCCAGATACATGTTCTTCAAATAGTTGAATTCTCGTCGCAGATTATCCCTACCAACCGGTTTAGATCTTCCCTTTTCCGTCTTCCCAGGTGACTTCTTTGAGCTGTAATGACACAAGTCCAGTATCAAGGGCTTCGCTTTCAGTTGGAGATAGAACCTAAGCTTTTTGCGTTGTAGCAGGGTTTATCGAGTACCTTTTGTATGAGGAGTTCCAAAGCTAGGTTTCTTAAATTGGCTCAAGCTACGTCGCTTTTTTCGCATCCGACTATACGGAGTAAGACCCGAAGGGGCAAGAGTAATGAGAGCCTGCAGACACATTGCAGAGGACCTGTAATGAAAAAGTTAGGGAAATTCTGGAGTTGAGAAAACTCGAAAACAATATGTGAGCGTGAGAAAATATAAGAAGCCATTTTGGCAAATTCATTAGATGAAAAGTGAATCTTCAAATGCATCCTGCCGCTGTTTGAATCCCAGCAAAGCGAGTTGCACGGGGACTTGCAGGGAGCGGTCGCTGGTGGCTGCGCTCAGACCAGGGTGTGACGCCCCACCCCCACAAACTCTATTTAATTCAAAGCTCATGATTAACTGAGCAGGAAGCCTTATGGCCAATTCCCAGAAGGACTCTTAGCCCGTAATATCCTTGCTCCCATGATCTACATCGGAAAGGTAACTAGATAACCATGACGAAAGTCTATTTTAGCCTTTGGCTCCGAACAGAATCAGTACGGAAGCCCGTGCAATGATATCGTTGACCAACAGCCACGAAGTGCACGAACTCGTCTTATCACAGCTGCTTTTCCCCTGGCTCTCTGGGCGGCTCTGGGTCCCCTCTTATAATCCGTATTTAGATAATAATGAATAAATACAGAAGATTATGTACCCTTGCAGAAATACCAGAATGGTCTCTCTGTGGATTATTTTTGTGCACTAAGCAACCTAATTTTGAAAGCCCTCCG
Source organism: Scytalidium sp. 3C (assembly GCA_000743665.3). Taxonomy (NCBI): domain Eukaryota; kingdom Fungi; phylum Ascomycota; class Leotiomycetes; genus Scytalidium; species Scytalidium sp. 3C. The sequence continues at coordinate 272,084 of JMRO03000075.1, read as the reverse complement.
CCAAAAGGGTGTTCCAGAAACCCCTGCACAGCCCTTGCGATCTATCTCCAGCTATAAGTGAGGCATTTGATCCTGGGGTGGCATCATTATAATCCAAGGGGACCACAGGGAGAATGGGAAAGAGAGATACAAAAGCAGTTGGTGAGGCTAACCTGCTAAAGAGTCCGCGAACCGCCCGCCAGCCTTGGTTTTCCATCGGCGTTGAAGCTGAGATTCGCGGCTGGGATTAAGGTACATTTTAACAAGACAACCTTGAGAGCTGAGGGATTTGGAGGTGCAAGAGACTCAAATATCTTTGTTATACGACAGAAACCAAATCTCCGCGTAGCGTTACGTTTCCATAAAATGGATGATGGAAGTTTAAGAGCAACAGATCAAATAATCGGTTTCTAATAAACTTACTTTGGGAAGAAATTATTCAATGGTCTCATCGTCGTATAAAGAGTCTTTCACAATATAATTCCATCTAGAAATAGGCTTTACGGGCTGTCTTTGGATGATGATTGTATCAAAGTGCTGCTTACTATATGTCAAAAACCGGATATCTGAAAAGAACGCTCACACCCAAGCTATCTGGAACTGAGCAAATGATTCTGTCATGCAGGTTTTCGGGCCAGGTGCTCTTTCAAGTAGAAGCTATCGACAAATTCCATAACATGTTCTAACAGTGTTCCATCCTCGGTTGTTGTGAGCACAAACATGTATTCATTCTCATATTTTCCTCGGTTTGTGTCTGCAGAGTTCTTCAGATGTAATACCACTTTTCGGGAGATTTCATCTATAATAGGCTCTTCCCCATCTGCCAAGCAGACTTTAACATTGTGAAAATTAGGCTGTATTCTGCGGAAAAAGGAGGCGAATTGTTCGTTATTGGAGTCGGCTATTCCCAAGGAAAAGGGGAGTGTTTGATGTACGCAGGAAGAGCTTCGTAAGCTCAACTGTCCATCTATATCACCAGAATTTACCAGCTCAAGAAATCGATTGGCTGTTTGGAGCAATGTTTCCCTGGAGGGCGCCATGGAAAATCAGGGGGTCAGGTATAAACGCGCTGTGAATCAATGGGTGGCTTCTGAGCTGTTGTCAGGTTACAGACACTAATTGTAATGGGCTAATATTAAATTGGATTGGACTTCTAACCCGACTAGTTATGATGGAGAAAGATCACATATTTATACCTTTCTATAAAATAAACACCGCTATATTCAGTTGATTGCTGCCTACTAATTGACCCGACCCCGAGCGTAAGCAATCCGCCACAACCATCCTGCAAATGCCATTTTTGGGCCTTTGTCACTACAACGTTGCGCACAACCAGGGGTAGAAAGTACCTTAGAAAAATAGCTGTGTATTATCAAACTGTTTGTTGGATAAGGGGAAACAAGCATTTACTAATCAAAATATAAGCTTTACCACCAGGCCCAAACTGGCCAAAATGGCATGACATAGCCGTGACAAGTTACAGATACCTTGTGGTTAAGTTCAAGCCCGGCATCCTTTGGCAACGCCACCTTGCTCCTAGACTCCGTGTGAAGCACAGCTCTGTAGTTTAGATTTGCGAGCAAGGGTGGTCGAACAAAGTTGTTCAAGAACCAATGAAGTTTGCCTGTCAAAGCTTGTGACCACTAGTCTTATGGTGTTTGGTTCCCGCGGTGCAGATGGCTCGTCCTTTTTTTCAGGCTGCAGACTCTATGATAAGAACGCTAACATTGAAAATGCCGAAAAGAACCAAGCGGAAAGGATCGAACACATCATCAATCCAGAATGACCGAAGAATCTACGAGGCAGATTCGGTTTGCATATTATTGATCAGACTCAACGAATCAAAATTTCAGATACCAATTCACATACCGCACTTCGTTGTATGCAACTGGACCTTGCTCTTGGAGCAGGTGCAAGTTCGATTCCGAGCAGATTATCGGATCTAAGAGGCCATTCCACATTTTAGCATACGACAGCGATGGAACATAGAGTCTAACAGCCCAAATTGTGAAGCATGGTTCCAATTAAATCTTCAACCTTCACTATTCACCAGGTGTCAATAAACCAAAGTAGCAGTTCCTCGTCGAATCTCAAAGACAAAATTGACCCTATCCGAAGGACTAAGCTGACTTCCCTTAGCAAGATGAGTTGCCGGTGGATATGGAGACTGTATAAGCTCATCATAAACCAAGAATCACTCTCCAATATCTAAACTAGTATAGTCTTGTACCGATTTAGATATTGATGAGGTAGGCTGAGCTGAGATTTAATATGTCGAATTCAGCAATTGTTGACAGCATTGCTTTCCAATATATTGGGAACCACCTTGGACTGGACCCTAGTCCATCTCTCTATCGCTCTCTGCGTCATTCGAAGAATACATGTACTCGTAGCTGGATGTCTTCTGGGAGTATATATGGATTGAAAACAGCTGCGTGTCTAAAAAGATACTGGATCATAACCAAAATTCTCCTCAGCGACACGGAAGACTGAGTGCTACTATGCATGGTTTATGATCTGGCCGCATTCCTTTTGCAGCATTCCTCATAATGGATGCGTTGACCATGAGTGTCTGCTTGCCAGGCCTAATAGGCCACTCGTTTGTAAATGGATATTCGTTAATTTGCTCCGTTTCTAAGGGCGTTGCTGCTGATGGATCCTTCACGCTACCGTCCGGCTTCCAAGTAACTATATGCGCTCCGTGCCCTTCATGTATGTGCCCGAAGCAGTGCATCAGCGGTCGAACGCGGCCGATAGCCCGAAGAAGATTGGGGCAGCCTAAATTGGTATTGTCAACCCGATCGAGAATCGAATATGGCGGCCCATGAGTCATGACGATATCGACACCTTGGGGAATAGGGTTTGTAGAAAGCGGGATTCTGTTTTGTGCAGTTTGATTCGAATAATTGAACTGGTCTGTGAATTGTTCGTATTGGAAGGCCCAACCACCGGCTCCAGGGGTGTATGGTGAAGCGTAAACTGTAAACTCGGCACCATTTTTGAGAGTGAATGCGTGAGGACCTTCTTCGAGATAGGTGACCCCGGCCTCTTTTGCAAGATGCCCTGTCATGATCCCGAGAGCATCCCGATGATACTTTGAATACTCATCTTCAGACATGTTTTCGATTCGGCAGGTCTTATCGAGAGATATGTCATGATTGCCAGCAATAACCAGTTTCAGCTCCGCCTTGATGGTGCCAATCATCTTGACGCTCTTTCTTAATGAATCCAAACTCCCAAAGTTGGTCATGTCTCCCGTATGAATAAGAACATCTATTTGAGGCACAGTGGTCCCATCAAAAAGATGCTCGTGCGTGTCCGATATTACCATTACCCGAGTAAGGATCGTATTAGGCACCATGATTTGAGGTGACCGCACGTATTTGGAGAGTTGGATACGCTGTTAGTAAACTCTCTGAGCGGTTTGCAATGAGGGTGATTCCCTTAGCGTTCAGTTGGCTTCAAAAAGCCACTTTTAGCATAGCTCTCCAGTACTTATGGCTGTAGTCATGCCGAACGGTGACTTTGAGCACTCGATATATTCGTATATAAGTGATCCTTGGTACCTCCCTACCGGGTGAGCGATAAAGGGAAAAAGGTAGATAGGTATTAATACCTTATAAGCATTTTACTCGGATCCTGTCAAGCTAAGCTAGTAGCCAGACCAAGAATTAACAAACAGACTGACTGGAGGGTCTAATACACCGCTATTAATGTAAAGAACACGGAAGAGATACTGATGTATCGAATGATCCTCTAGAATCCATCAAATGCGTGATTACCGAGAATACATGAGCTGTGTGGTTTCATAGCCACCCGGGCTTGTCCATCCCGTAACATTATCAGGGCCATTCCTAGAGTGGAGATGTCTCGCAATGCCAAAATACTAATATATAGTCTATGCAGTGGCCCACCAACCGATATTGCAACCTCGGATGCACATATGCTATAGAAACCGGATCCTTGGATCCTTCAGGTACTTTGTAGCGTTAGTACCACCAGCTCCAAAACTATATGGACTTCTTCTCCTCCCTTGCTCTTTTCTAGGAATATATATATCTTTCCATTCCTTACCTCTTTGGCCTTCAAACAATGCCTATGGCAAATCTTCAAGATTGAGAACTAATTCACTAAATCCGATTCAAGAGATTATAGACGATTTGATTCAGCAGGAGGTCACACGCCTCAAGCGGCTTGGCGCAAGATCTCGAGTGACTAGCCTACCCGGATTTATTTAGGCATCGACACCCACTGGCTACAGTGGTTTTAGAACGCGCTCCGGCGCAAAATAAGCAACTGTCCCTATGCCAGCGCCCGCAACGCCCACCCGAGCCGGGAGGCGGCAACGATTCGATCCCTCGGACGAGAAACCTATTCATTTGATGAAGTCATTTGTGAACTAGATATCACGCTCTAGAAGGTTGAGGACGCTAAGGACGAGGAGTTGTTCCTTCTTACTGTCTAAGGAATGTGTGCGAGACTCTTAAGGTTTCACTCCAAACTGAAACCAAAAAGTTCCGCAAACGTGAAGAGTTGAAACTACGTATGGTATAATGCCGGATGGAGATATCTGGCGGTTCTAACGCTTAAGTGGAATAAAAGCTACCCGTATCGCTCTCTCGGAGTCTTTTAGTGGGCAGTGATATCTGGTATCCTTCGTTTCGTTGATCTGATCATCACGGCCAGCATTGAAAGCTCCTTATACCACTCCGTGACGCAAATTTCTATTGTGTAAGAGCGCTTAGAGAAGCAAATCGATGACATTGAGAATTACCGGATCGTGTGAATTGGTCCCATGTTAGAACAAAGATTTGGTTCTCTCTTTTCTTCTCTTTCACACTAACATTTTGCTGTAGTTAATCCCGACTCGGCTGAAGCCCTTCAAGGAACAAGAGCAAGGAATAACGTTACTTGATCCAGCCTATGCAGATTAAATATTCAACATGCCGCTTGGTATTTGCCATACCTGGTATAATTTAACAGGCTGGAAGAGCTTGGCCACTCGTGGCAGTCTCAAATAATTCACCGTTAGTTGAGACGTGGCTTACACGGCGTGGCAACGAACGACTCAAATTCCTCGATAAGAGAGAGTGTGGCTTGGTTGACAGATGGACCTTCGCAACTGCTTCCAGTGCAGCACTGGATATCGGAGGGACCTGGGCAGAGACCAGCGGTACTTGTTCCAGAGCATGTGCTTGTTTTCTGGCACGTTCCAGAGATTCCACCGGCACTACAGGTCCCATATGTACAGCACTGAATATCATCGGCACCTGGGCAGAGTCCAGCAGTACTTGTTCCAGAGCAGGTGCTTGTTGGAGTGCATTGACCAGGAACACTTCCAGCAGAGCAGCTGCCGTAAGTGCAACACTATATAAAATGTATTAAGTTGTGATATAAAGAGAGACGTAGGAGGAGGAATTCACCTGGATATCAGCGTCACCAGCACAATGACCTGCTTCCGGCTGTCCTCCTGAGCTAGAGCAAGAGCTTGTGGAGATACATACACCCCCTTGACCACTATTGATAGTACATGTAGTATCTCGCACAAACAATGCTGGTACCACAGGTCCAGGTGCAGCAAAGACCTTGGGTGAGATAACGCAGAGAGCCAAAAATGAGAAAAGCACGAAAGTCTTCATGGGGCAGGTAGTATAATTTAGCTTTCATTTGAAAATAGTAAAAATAGATTTTTGATCCTTTATTTGAAGTTACCCCTTTTGTACTTTTGGTGAAGATAGATCAGGATTCAGAGAAAACAAACCTCCATTTATGTTCAATTTCTTCATTTGAATATAATCAATCCTTCTATCTTACCCAACTAAATTTAGAAAGCCTTTTCATGCTACTGCGTAGTCGGAACTACCCTACCCTCCTGAATGAACACGAGTTAGCTGGGCTGTCTATTGATTGGACATGTTGAGATAGATTTATATCGCTGGGTTTGAATTTCAGGCTGAAGACTGGATAATTTGGCTAGACTGATCCTCAGGGGTCTCAGGTGTCTAGTCACAACTCATCATCCTTTTAGAGTCTGTCTAAGCGAATGCTGCGCAGCTAACTGATCCTGCTGGATTGAGACCCTGATTCTAGCGGGGTTCAGGGCATTTGGGCGAGCGGGGTACCTGAGCAAGAGTAGAAAGCGCCGGGTTTCCCAGGAGTTCAACACCTATAGAGGATCGGTTCGTAAGTTACTGCACCTCCATCATATAGATTGCTTTCTAGAGCCTTCTCCATATCCCCCAGAGGAACGCTTTCATAGCGAATATTTCATGACATACATGGTCCAGCAATGTATGATATCGCTATCCAACGCGCTTACAAGGTCCATAACGCGCGCGGAACAGAGAGAGATGAATCTTGGAGGAATACACCCTTGGTTGCTAGAAATCTAACTACTCATATCTGCCATATTTGAAAATTGCCGTTATGGATCGTACACACTGACGATTTCTTAGCATGGATCAAGAATTACAGAACAATTCCAACATTGCAGACACAAAGACCCAGCATCCATTGTTTCTTTCTTTTCCTGTGATTATCAGACGTTGCATCTATTGTTATATTGGGATCTTCCAGCTAATTGTTGAGAGAGAGGAAACCGTCTATGACCGTCGGCCGACTTCACCAGGGATTTATTCTAACATGGCATCTGAACTCGTATATTACCTTCAAACCGCTTACAATTTGCTTCTGGCATGCTAAATAATTTATTTATAAATGTTGTTTATTCTCTATTTACAAATTATGTTATAATATAAAATTACTAGACAACTTCCCCTTCTATGCAATCTGAAACCATATTCCCTTTTACTTTTACTATATCTCACAATAATTCTTGATGTTATATTACACGCGGAATTTATCTGTTGTCAATGCAGCTGTATCCATTCTCATAACAAACCATTATATATTGTACCCGGGTTAAACATTTAGGCGGGGGTTTTGTGAGGCTGAATATCATCGAGGCAGACAAGGCTTGCCCTGACACGATAGAGTTAGCCAAAAACAAAATGCTACCCTGCACTACATTATGGAAATATCTCCGGCCTTTTGCCAAATAGGAGTAAGCTAAACTCACCACCATATTGGCTTTACGTTATTACCAACATATCGCATTGCCCAATCGTTTTAGAGGTATTCCCTTGACATTGCATCCCGTATGGTTACCGTACGTAAATAACCTTGCCGCAGCCGCGGTATAAGAAGTAAGACACTTTCAGAAGATCAAAAGGGGAAGTTGCCTACTACATGATAAGATGCACTGCTGATTGAGCCTTACCTATCTTGAGAGATTACCGATCTTCCCCGTAGACCTTTACGTACATATGTTCAAACCAAAATATCTGTTCAAGTTGCAAAACAACTTGATGATAAGTACTTGATTTCTCCTAGATATACAGTAGATTATTTGTGCTCCGCCTTCTCGGTCACCTATTTCTGTCATCAATTGCAAGTATATTGCCTAGTTGTTACAAAGATCATGGCAAGAACGCTAGATCCTAAGTTCGAACTCACCGAAGCAGATCCTTCTGATATTGAAGAAATATTCCGGCTGCTCGAAGTGGCATTCGAAGATGACGAAGTGTGGAAATCTGTCTTCAAGAACTGCGCAAAACATGATATCCATCCGTGGATTATGTCCGAACTTGCACCACGATGGAGTTTTCCTGATATAACCATCTACAAAACCACTGAGATAGCCTCCAGGTTTGTTGAAAGCTCTGTGGTATAATCTAAGACTTTACACAAGTCACTGATTCTCTCCGCCTAGGAGGATTTCCGCATGGACAGCTCTTCAGTTTCCATGGACAGATCGACCCTTAAGTGCAGAACAGCTCGCAATCGTAAATTCGCATGACTTGCCCCCTGCAATAGAGGGTATGAATATGGAAGCGCTTCAAACTTTCGTGGAGTGTCTCAACTTTGCTCATAATCATGGATATAATCCTGTCACAGACTATCGTAAGTAATTGAAGCTTATTTGAAGTTCTCATTATAGAATGGTTAATTGGAAATAATTATTAAATCTAAGGAAAACAGATCGGAAGGGTACTATGGTACACCCAGATTTTCAGAAGAGGGGCCTCGGGACAGCACTCACATACCACTGTAATACTATAGCGGACAAGAGCGGCGGTAAAACTTGGGTACCAGCTCGGCCAACTTCAGTCAAAATGTTCCGTCAATGCGGCTTCAAGGATCTGGCTACTCACAATGCTTACTTGGAACGATTTGGTGGAAATCCAGAGAAGAACACCACATGGCTTCTGATCAGAGAGGCACCAAACTGAGAATGATGAGCTTGGAATCCTGATGTACCAAATTAAATAAGGCCTGATAGACGATAAAATTCTGATCCCAATTATGAAAGTGATTATGAGTAGCAACTTTTGAATATCATCACCTAGTTCCGGACTCTCCGTGAAAGTAAGGCCGTAGCTCCCCAATTTCGCGCGAACAAGTAGTACATCATGTGGCGATCCGGGCCTCTGGAATTTTGTGACAAAGGTATTGGAACATGATGATGGCCTTCTCTTTTCTCCTGACAAACCCATTTGGTGAGATTCTTCATCTCTAGTGCAGTCTTATGATACGCGAAAACCATGGCTGTTGCTTGGGAGATGCGGTCCTGGTCGGACTTTTTTTCCATCTAAAAGTAACCCCATTTCTACGTCCCGTGTGTACCACGCATTTACGAGGCCTCGACTAGATATATTAGATACCCAAATTACCCAAATACAACATGAAAGTCGAGAAGGATAGTTGGAGTTAACTTGGTAAGAGATAAAATGATATAATTATGAGAACATGTGTTATATATTCTGGCCCGTAAGTGGATGTGCTGATTTTGGCCAGCCTATTCACAATCAGCTGTATCAGCGTATGGGCTGGAACATATTCCTTCTAGTGTGTACCAATCAGTGATGTAAGACTCACCAAACTTCACCTTTCAATTGAACAATATAGCCTGGATAACATCGAAAAACCCAGTACTAAAGGTAACGATTCTTTTACACAAGAGCTTTTGAAATCCGAATTTGGATAGTTTCTCCTATTTCAGTTCTCCTGGTCATGGCTGAACGCTGGAAGCCTGTATGGTTTGATGAGATGTTTCGCAACCTGGTTCTCCATGTAGGAGATACTAGGTGGCAGTTGACGGGGAAGCTCTCCGAGAATTCTTCTAAAGTTCCTCCATGTGAAGCAAGAGCTGTATCTATAGCTAAGCAAATAGTTGGTACCTGTCAAGGCATGGAGGTCATCGTAAAAGCACGAATGGAGTACGGTTACCTGGGTTTAATAGGTATTACATTTAACTAATATATTCCAGAATCCCGAGTCTCCTATATCCAGAGCTTACTCCCGAAGATCCGACAGACATATACATCAATGGTTTGGGTTTTCGCACAGTGGAGGAAATAGATAATCTCCAGCATCTGTAAGATGCTGGCTGCAAGTCATCTCCACAGCTCTTTGGCTGGTTGGTTGACAGGCAAATTGAGGAGCTGCCCCTTCCAGGAGGATATCTGGTCTGGATTTTCATGGAGAAGCTTCCTGGAATTGTGCTACGAGACTTCTGGGCAAGACCGAGAGAGGAACGCGATCAGATTAGGGAATCATTTCACGAAGCGTGGATGTAAGAACTTCCCCAGCTCAATAAAATCATGAAGGATTTTAGAATTAAAATGTTACCATATAGGGAATTATACAATCACGGCATAATCCAGAAAGATGAAGCCAGAAGGAACATTCTGTGGGATAAAGAGAATCGAAAATGGTTAGTCAATTTATACATCTATGTAGGCTGGCGTTGCTAAGGAGGACAGCTATATTGTTGATTATGAGGATTGTATACCAGCAGATGAAAAAAAAACTCAAAAACGAGTATTGGATGAGTCATATGAATTTCAGATGGGGACTGAAAAAGTGGAACAGCAACGGTGGACCTGGGGCTCTCTAATTCTGAATTTATTGCTACTGCATCCCCTTTATCATCACTACATCATCATAAGTTGTTCCGATGTATCAGATCATACCAACAGGAGGGGAGGCTATTCGGCGTTAATTGCGCATTGTTTTGATATTAGGTCTGGTCCTACGCTACGGACATAATACTGGTCTTGCAGCATCAATCTTGGAAAAGGTTCCCCACAACTCAGTCGTATGCTGACTTTCTGGACTCAAGATGATCTGCCAGTATTTTTAAATGGGCTTAGGGCTTCCTAGATCCTGCATTCCAACCTAGCCTCTTGTCTTGTTCTCGGCTTCTAGCCGCGTGATTACAGCGAAGAATACATTATCGCGCATACTTTCACAGAGCTAAATGGTCATGAATTCTCATTTTCAATTGAAATGCACTAGTGCGAGGAATTCAAGCGTCTCCCGTTCACGGTTCAGCATGCTGAGAGACTCATGGGCAAGAGCTTGGAAGATTTGACGCAAGATAGGGGTAAAATAATGTTATGTGTTAAGCAAAGTATGGTACTATAAGTCGAGCTATATGAATTCATGCAACTAATAGATCTCTTCTTTGGTCTTTGCTTAAAAGCCCCCATTAGGGTGGATGATCACTTTCGTGTATCCATCCACTCTCTTGTCAAACTTCTCATAGGCTGTTTCTGCACCGTCGAGTCCTATTTCATGTGATATCACAAAGCTTGGCTTTGCCTTACCAGCAATGATCAAGTCTCGTAGGTATCGATTATATGCCTTCACATTGCATTGACCGGTGCCGAGTGATAGGCCCTACGACAAGTTAGAACGCAGAGCATCGAATGCATGAAGCAGGATACCTCCCTTCTCAAAAAGCCTTCCAAAACTGAGACTGATCATACCCTTAGCAGAAGCATCATCAGATGCTCCAGGATCGCTAGCAACAGCCGGGTCAGCGGGATTGAGCTACGATATGGAGGATATAGGGCGGCGGACCTTGGCACGTAAAGTCCTGGAATCCCCATTCCGCCGCAAGCCTTCGTCACGCGGATCATGTTTTCGATAACAATATTTGGTTTCTCCGCAGAGCCACTCGTGTCCACAGCTTGGTAGCCAACGGCATCAACGGAACGGTCAACCATTCCTCCATTCAGAGAGATGATTTGTTCGACAGCATCCCCCTCGGTAAAGTCCACCGGTATACAGCCGATCTTTTTAGCAGCCTCTAGTCGCTCAGGAACACGGTCTACGACAAAGATGTGGGAAGCTCCGCGTAAGCTGGCCGAATAAGCAGCCATTAAACCTACCGGACCTGCACCGAAAATAGCGATGCTTTCACCGGCTTTGAAACCGGAAAGTTCAACACCATGCCAACCTATACAAGGATCACGTTATTAAGTATCTTGTATAGGACACTCTGGAAGAAGTAGCGAGAGCATTTACCTGTTGGGAAAATATCTGTCCAGGCCATCAGCAAAAGAGCATTCCCTTATGAGAAGTTGCCACTTACCGGCAAGAAGAATAAAATCAGATTCGTTTTGAGTACCTGGCGGTAATTTCAAAGCGTTGAAATCTGCATAAGGGACACGTATGTACTGAGCTTGCCCTTAAATTTCCAACCTGGTTAATTTGCTACAACACCCTCTGCAGGCTCATCGGATGGCTTACCTCCACGATATGGGCCCATGGAAACATAGCCTTTTGAGTTATCAGTGAGTATAAAAAACTATCAGCAAACGTGGATACCGTACCATAGGCACCACCAGCGAATCCTGGATTCACACCAGTGCAAAATGCAGTTTTTCCTTCCTCGCAGTTGCGACAACGACCATCAGCAACATTGAACGGCATTACAACACGATCACCCTTCTTTAACAAAGTCACTCCCGGGCCCAATTCCTCCACTATACCCATATTCTCGTGGCCTTCATATACTCAGCTCTATCTAACTCAATATTTTCAAATTAGCTCACCAAAAGTAATGCCTGGCTCCGCCGCGGTTCTGCCTTCATACATGCTGCAGCAGGTTTAATACCCGCAATAGCCAAGCGGCCTTTCAATTTATTAAATGTACTTACTGCAGGTCAGAGCCGCAGATAGCAGCCTATAACACCAGTCAGCTGTTTCATGATAAGCTTTGATCTTCTTACTGTTGTGACTTTAACAATGATGTCGTCAGGATGCTCCAACTTTGGCATTTCAACCTCTTCAACTCTGACGTTGTACGGGCCGACATAGTTCAGCGCTTTCATGGTCTTTGATGCCATACTGTGTGGTCGTTTAAGGAATAAGATAACGTAGGGTGATAAATTGAGGAAAGTTAATGATAGATTTAAGTGAGAAATAGTAGCTCACACGATGGGTTTTATAGCGAACGGCCCTCGAGGGAGCGAGGACATCAACTCTCAACTTTCAGAAGCGGGTTGCATATACCCCACCTCAAAACGGGCGCCTCTTCCGTCCCCGCACTGCTGCTAGCGGTATAGTCACAGCCCAAGTGCACCCACAGCAACTGCGACCAACCATCTGCGCAGCCCATCGGCCATGGCCATGCCTGCAACTGTCCCCCTCTTTGCCCCCTGACCACCACCACCACCACTACTCCAACCAGCAGTATGAGGGTCAGCGATGCCTCCATTAGAGGTACTAGTTGCCGCTTTCAACCGCAAAAAGAAACTTCAGTTTAGCACTACCGCAGAAAGATATGGACTCGATCGCAACTCACCTGCGATATAAAACTCCATATAGCTATATAAAAGTTCCGGAAGGTTATCAAACACGTGTAGATGTTTTTGTACAAAAATAGCAAGACCAAATAGTTTTTGTCCTCTATCTGTCCCATCAGAGGTAGCCTTTGGGGCATCAGATTTGGGGTCTGAATGCCGTAAATGGAGAGGGAGAGAAGATAACTCTTTGTTTGCAGTTTTGTTGTTTGTAGGTATACCTGCTCATGTGACTTCTTACATTTGATGTAGGCGACAGAACCCGCAAGAGGCTGCCAAATGCCTAGTGTCAAGCAATAACAAGATCTGTTGCTGATTGATCCGAGTAAGGCCTACTGGGAATACATATTCGTTGATCCTTCCTGTGAGTTATGAGCAGGTATGATACGTGTGACGCTGTATAACCCTTTCAATCAGCTAACTGCCAATATCGCAATGAGAAGAACTTGCGGATGAGGATGTCTTTCATTTCGTAGCCAATGGTACCTATTCAGGCCCTTACTGTGGTCATGCAAATTAATTATTTTATGAAAATGATTGGTATATTAAAACATCGAGCATTTGTGAATTCAATAAAATGCAGGTATATTTAAATAAAGCAAGATTTAAATATACATTGGCATGATGGCCGAGTGGTCTAAGGCGGCGGTTTTAAGTTATCTCAATACACCGCTCTCGAGAGAGGCGTGGGTTCAAACCCCACTCATGTCATTATTCCTTTTTTGCATCCATTTTTGCTGGTTTTGTTCTCTATTTATTTATCGCCTTGGCAAGTGAAAATGGTAATATTTATTCAAACTTAAGCGAATTAATTTCTGTATATATTTTTATACGTTCCAGCCCATAGGTAAACCCATGCCTAAATTCGCTATTAGCACTAGATTACAGGGACAACGTAGCCTAAGATCCATTATAACTATAGTGTATACAGTACTAGGCCACAAGTTTGCGTAAATTGCCGATTCCGCACCAAAACTCAACTACTTCAATAATATTTTAAATATTCAACAACTCTCTAAATTATATAAAATTTAAGGAATGAATTAATTAGAAGATTGAATTTTATATTCCGATTTTATTTTATTTTTTAAATTTGTTGTTTTGTTACAATAATGAAGTGAAAATCGTCAAATTTTAATTGTTTTTTTTGTATGAATTTTACCCGAAATTTACTCTCAAAATTGCAACTTCTATTTTCAAAACTCACAACTCAAGACAATTTTAATTGATTCATATATGATTTTAATATTTTATTTATTTAGTATTTATCTTTAAATTTAATTAATAATTTCTTGAGAAAAAGCGTTGTATGCAAAGAAATTCCGATATATAATTGTAATCTCATATATTCAAATGTTATGAATATATTTATTTAGTTCTTTAAATTTTGAAACAGTATCAAATATTTTTTGAAATTATGAATATTTATCCTTTAATAAATCATTATCATGAATTATATATAATTTCATCCGGTTATTATGTAGTTATGTAAGTTTGAAATCATAGTCTTTTATTGAATTTACCGACTTACGCAAACTTGTGGTCGCTTACTGTAATAAGGTGTGCATAGCCTAAAAAATTATATTAGTCCAAAATATATGGGTGCTAAAATTAATATACACAATCAAAATAATGGATTATGATATTATATAAACTAAACTACCAAGAGCCATGGCGATAATTGAGTAGTATATGAGAATGAAAAGTATAAACTAACTTTGTGAAAATGATGAGTTCTAGGAGGTGAAGAGGAAACGAGACAGGGAACGCGGGAAGCATAAACACCACATTCTAGTGCTAGACTCTCATGGAATATCGAGAAAGGAAGGAAGTGCCTTCCTCTTTTGATATTCGCTTTGACACCTGCGATGGGACCAGTGAAGCTATCTCTCAACCGGTGTACGTGAGCATAATCATCTGATCGGAAATCTCAAACCAGGTAAGTGTCATATAAACTTTGCCGGTATACGAAGAGGCATCTTTGAAATAGAGCCCCTTTTATAAGTAAGTGCTTCTTTGTCTAGTTAAAACCCGGATGATTATAGCATCGATATTAAGGATCTCATTCTATTTGACTACGAGACATACATCTATGGTAGAGCCCTGCCTCACAACTGGCTTTAAATGGTTTGTCATTAGGAAAATACCCCTTATTCCAGAACTTCCAGAACAATGAAGTTTGCTATGGATTCGAAATATTATTCAGTATGACTACATCACAGTGTGCCCGATATCGTACCTGAAGTTTATTCTCGATTGCAGTATACGCATTTTGACATAGTGCTGGTTGCTGTTAACCAGCTCCCTCATCCTAGCTTATTAAAATAGCAGAACCCTTCAGGTGGTCCGGATGGGGATAGATACCAGCGTTCCCTCCTGTTCCACTTCCAGACAAGGCCATCCGATCCTTGAAAAACTGATCGGTTTCACCTCTTCGAAAATAGCCTCAGTTTATTATCAGCAATGAGTTCGTCCACTCGCAGCTTCACATGCTCTTCGAAATTTATTTGAATCTCGCCTTGATGATGTAAGTTATTAACGCGTCCAGCCGCGGGTAGAGCCATATGGCTATCCCATTTCACATCCGCACGGTCTAAACCGGCCCCTAGATTGACCCATGCCGTAACAATAATCGCAAAACCTCGCTCTCTAAATTCTTCTGCGTCCAGCTTGTAGTCCATCCAATAATAAGGGCATTTTGATGTCTGTACCGCGCAGTTCTCTCGAGCTTCCAACTGGCCTAGTCTAGTCCTCGCCAGATCCGATACGAGGTTTCTCCTCAGAGTATATAGCCGTGTGTGTACACAAAAGCCGTACAACATATCCTTACGCAGTTCATCAATGAATTCGGAGCGTCTGCTCCCAGGAAGTAGTATCCATAACTGAGACCGCACAGAAGCTCATTAGAAACAATTTGAGCGTCAACAGATAAAAGAATGGTCCTCTGTTCGGCCTGTTCGTGCTCAACTTGCAGATATTGAAAAGCCTCAAGAGGAAATCCAATATCGGTGCCGCAGTAATGCTGCTTCATTGCTAGCTGGACGTGAAAAAATTCTATCCTATACGGCGACTTGATTAAAGGCCTATAGCTTGAACACTGCCAAGTGCAACGCGGCTCCCCTCCGAACATAGTCAATCGGGGCCACTTGACTGTGCTCATTCGATGAAGGCGGACACACTTCTAGCATACGAAGTATTGTGGAAGTTCTTTCTCTAAGAGAGACAGAAACTCGAGCATAGCACTAGGTGGCTCACTCTGTAAGGACTTCCAGGTTCTGGCCTTAAGTATATCCTTCAAACGGCGATTGCATAGAGCAAGACAGGCGGCGGACACTGTTGGCAGCATGCCGGATACCAGGAGGATTATTTCTGGTGGAAGGCAAAGTATTCAAGATGCAGCTGCCATCTCTTCTGCCTCAGCACTTCCACCACTTCGAATATGAGATAAAATCCTTCCCAGGACGTTCCACAGTAAAATCATTCTGATGATTTTGCAACGATGGATAGCCTCTATCTTTCTTTTGTTGCGATCTGAATCAATATGGTTTTCTAGTTATTGTCGTATAACCCAGCAAATGCATGACACAATAGGTAGTCACAATAGTTTGAAGTTGTCAAGGTCGAGCACAAATGGCAAGACACATGTGGCAGCTAAGCCATAGGGGTATCTTAAGGTGGCTCCGGAGCGGCAGACACTAGTGTATTTTAGGCCGTAGATATCAATTAGTATCAATTTTACAGAAGGTTGGTGTCGATTTAGTTCCAGGTTTGAATAGTGGTCAGTGATAGTAGCAAATAAATAAGCTTTTAGATATTTTATACCTGTATTAGAATACCGGGAGAATATCAAACAATGTCTAGGGCCATGGTTGTAGCGTCGTCAAACCAGGGCCAGTTATGATCCAAAAGACACTGGGCAATACTCACACAATGGAAGACAGCTTTTTCATTCGAACGACCTTTCATCAAAAGCAAAGCAGACGGTTTGTCGAGAGAGTCTTGACTTGTTTCGCTTGTAAGACTCCACCTCCCGGTCGTTTGACCCGCTTGTGAATAGTAGACACCATATAGGAACATGCTCTATGAATATCCCAGAGTCAAAAGTTATATTTATAATAAACTTTCCAGAAACCGAGTCATAGAGCTTGTTTTCCCCGAATTGTTTGTTTTTTGACTTGACCCTCAACAGTAAGAGTTGCATTGTTGACGGCCCCAAATGGAGAGACTGGATTAACAAGAGATATTTTACAGTCCAGAATACTCAATTTAGAATCTGATATAGTCGGATTCTTTGACAATATTACTTTTCTATCTATTGATGCTTAAGACTAGAAAAGAGCGCGATATTTTTCTGCTCTTTTGCCCGGTGAAAAGGATACTTTTTATCGCAGCTGTAAAACTAATATACTATCCCATAATCCTGCGTAATAATCACCACCAAGCGCACGAGCAAACTCCTTAGCGATGGCGCTAATAGCGAGAAAGTTTATCCACGGGATTGGTGACTTTTCTTGAACAATTTTCGACTACCCTGCTGCCGGGCGGCTGCCCCTGGCCTTCCTGCATCTCCCCGAGGCAAGGGATGGCCCCCAAGGCAGCGCCTCGCCCCAGCCTGCAGAGCATGCTGGACGCAGCCCCACCTTCCACCCACCGAAAGCAAATTCTATGCCATGCAATGCGATATAGTGGATGGTCATGTCGAGGAAGAATGGACGAAAAGAGGCGAAATCTGCCGAATTTACAATAAACCCACTCTATTGGTCCTATATTGCTTTCCCAGGCGAAATCACATGCCCATTACATCAGAATCTCTTTGGAAAGAAAACTAAGAACCTAAAGTGAAAGTAATCGCTCCTGAAGAGTCCAAGCTCTCTTTCTCAGTGGCTCTACAGTATCATCGATTATACGTATTCTTTGTAGCGTGAGAGTATTAAAATTTTTATCAGTGTCAACGATTGGAAAGTCGAACGATAATAAGACAGACGCTGAAGTCTCAAGGAAGCCTTTGCCGGCTTTACTTGATCGTGCTGCTGCAATTGTGAAAAGTGAATTTTTGTAACTCTGATCCCTGCAGACGATCTCTTGAGTTTATCATCTGCACTATCCTGGATGATCCAGTATGCATCAATCCACGGAAATCGAACACCCACATTGTGTGTGAGATGTACAGCCAAATTTCGTAGCGACTTCTATAAAACCAAATCACGGCAGTATATCCTTTTCTAGAAAAATCCAAAACCAACCCACAAATCTATAATACAGCTTTCGGCCAAACACCCAACTTCCTATCCTTTTTATTCTCCCCGTCCTCATATGATGACTCCTTCTACACCGTTCCTTAGACTTTCTACTACAGAATTTCCATCGGTCGTGTTAAGCAAAGGATTCTTTGACCGATTACCCCCATATCTCTTCGTTATTTCGTCTAAACACCCAGAACTGGCAGCCAGAAAACCAAGATAAGGCCGACTAGGCTCCAGAACTCGGCTTAAATACTCAGGGTGAAATTGGACACCCACAAACCACGGATGATCCTTAAGTTCCAAGATCTCCATCCGTTCTCCCGTTTCATCCTTTCCAATGAAGTCGAGACCATGACTTGTTAAAGTCTCGACATAGGAAGGATTTACCTCGTAGCGATGACGATGGCGCTCGGAAATTGTTAAATCAGGAGAAGCAGAGGACCCGTATAGGGCCCGGAGTTTGCTCCATTCACTCCCAGGCTGGAAAACCGTGTGTCTTGCACCTAGACGCATGGTGCCTCCTAGCGAGACACGATCAATTTCGGGCATAAATATTATCACCGGTTCTGATGTGCCTTCCTCAAATTCCATTGAACTAGCTTTTGGAATATCGCATATATTGCGGGCGGCTTCCAGGACCGCAATTTGGAAGCCTCAATCGCGATGTTAGTACTTGAAACTTCAGGCTAGAAAGAGATGTGTATGCTCGTAGCTTGAATAGCTAAGACAAAAATAGTAGAGTTTTTGAGAAACGATTTTCTCCGTGATGTTACTCACCCAAACATATCCCGAGGTAGGGAATTCTTTTTGTTCTGGCCCAATTTGCCGCTGCAATCATTCCTTCGCTCCCTCTATGACCGAAACCACCTGGGACTAGGATTCCTGCTGCCGCCCGCACCACTTGCCAGGCCTTTTCATAGTCCTGTGGATTCGAGGTCCGAGTTTCTTCCTCTAGATGGGATGAATCGACCAGAGTCAATTCTAGCTTGCGATGGCAGGCCATAGCAGAGTGCTCTAAGGACTTGACCACTGAAAGATAAGAGTCCAAGAAGCTGGTATATTTCCCGACCAGAACAATATTCACTTTCTCCATCATACCGGGCTGCGGTAATGTCAAAACTTTCCATGCATCCCACGTCCTACGGCCTTTCTCAACCATTTCAACAGGAATCTTCAGGCTGTCAAGTCGAAGTATATTGTATAATGAGCTGACCAGTCCTTGTTGCTCAAGCACCACAGGAACGCGATACGTTGATGGTACGTCATGTACACTCACGACTTGTTCAGGTTCCACCTGGCAGAACATAGCGACTTTGTTGATAGTCGAAATCTCGAGTGGGCCCGTACACCGGCAAGCAATCTGCATAATGTCAGATAAGCTATTACTGTTGAATATATTAGCTTACCAGATCAGGTTGTAGTCCCATACTCCGTATATCACGAATGGCCTGCTGCGTTGGTTTAGTCTTCTGTTCGCCGTTGATAACAGGTATTAAAGAGACGTGTATATGCAGGAAATTGTCTTTCCCGGCCTGTCTGCGAAGTTGTCTAAGAGATTCGACAAATGGTGCACTCTCTATATCTCCCACAGTACCTCCCAGCTCGATAACACATATATCCGGTTCTTGCTTTGTCTCGTCTACCGGTGCTCTCGCAACACGCTCGATCCATTCTTGTACGGCATTTGTAAGATGTGGAACTACCTGCACAGTTCGACCTAAATAGTCTCCCCTTCTCTCGCGCTCGATAACATACTTGTAAACCTTCCCAGTAGTGATATTGTTGTCTCGGTTCAAGGTGATACCTAAATATCGCTCGTAATTACCAAGATCGAGGTCAACCTCTGAGCCATCAGAAAGTACAAATACTTCACCATGCTCGGTAGGAGCCATGGTTCCTGCATCAACATTGAGATACGGGTCGATTTTTATCATTGTGACTTTCAACCCTGAAGTCTGGAGTAGTAGGCCTGTGCTAGAAGCTCGAGGGTTGTTAGTATAATATATTGAGATCTATGATCTTCAAGATAAAGTAATACCAATTATTCCCTTCCCGATGCCGGAGATAAGACCTATGATCAATTAAAATAGATTCATTCATATTTAAGAACTATCAATCACTAACCTCCGGATACTAAGATGTATTTCATTGTGGCCAAAGTTGTGGTGTGCCCGAAACGATTCCTGGTGGGGGGAAATGATACTGAAATTATTTATCAAAGTTTTAACTTAAAGCGAAAATCTGGACCAAGTCTCAGGCACCAAGTCTCAGACACCTAGTCTCACATACCAAGCCTCAGGCACGAAGCCACTTCTAACTAGGCGGGGTGAATAATATCGTCACAATACCTGACGTTAGCTATGCCATAACGCCTAAGCGGTACTTCACACTGATGGACTGTAACCTTTTTGGCACACCTCTGAAACTCCTTACTCTTTGCGGCTGACCTTCTCGTCTTCTCTTAGCTTAGTGCTCTATGATACAGCTTACAATCATGGAATTCCTGTCTTCCAGTCATCCTTATATGCCGTGATATATGCAACATTCCTCATCTTCGACCTTGTCCTTCTCAAAACTTTGAGCCAGCTCAGAACCTACTCGGGTTAACTCAGCCTCTGCAACAGTCCCGTTGTACCATCATCAAATAGAAGTGGGTCTAGGATCTAGCTAAGTTCTGGTGGGTTTACTGTATATAAGATGAAATAATGTGGTTTTCAGAAACTCCCTTACTGAATCGGGAAAATCTTTGATGTCTAACGGCCATTTAAGCTGCTTATCATAAAAATGGGGATATCGAAAATTATTTCCTGTATTTTAGAAGGTGTTGATAACTATGCTGGCACGGTCACGTGTAGATAAGATAAGCGAATAGGGAGTTTATGCCTAAGGCATTAGACCCCTACTTCCGGGCGCGAATCACCCGTACTGTAGAACAAGTATCAAGATTATAAGCGGAAAGAAACCAAGAGATTTGTCCCTAAACTCGCAATTTAAATGGCAAAGGAAGAGAAGAGGACAAGTCACGGAAGTGACAAATGTTGAGCATTACGGAACAAGATTTTTGGCTTGTTGTCCGTTTTGGCCACCCCTGGTTCCTGTTCCTGTTCCAGACCCCTCCCCCTCCGGTCCGGCCGAGTCACCCCACCACGTGAATACAACTACTAGTACATATTCAATATAAACGACTACCAACTCGTAGTACTCGTGTAATTGTAAATACGATTCGGGTATTCAGGCGCCAGCTCCCAGCCCAGCCTTGCCTCCGGTCCGGGTCGAGAATCTCACATTCGCGGACGAAGCCCAAATGCAACGGCTGATCAAAGCCATATTAAACCCATCCTGAGCAGCAAGATAAAATACGAAAAGAAAAATGACGAACGATGCTTTGACAAGCAGACGCTACTGATTTGGCGTGTGTAACAAGTTTAAAGGAACTTCACGAAACAAGCACACAGGCACAATACAATGGCTCGTTTGGACAAACATCCTCGGTGCATTCCTATTGGCAGCAAGTCGGCGTCTTGACTGCCGATTCTCAAGAACTCAATCATTCATAGGAAGATCCTTTAAGACTAAACGTTTATTGATCGACAACGACTCCTCCCATGTCCGGCTCGCCGGGCGGTTGTCCTGTTCGAATTTCTCTAATGACATTGTGTTATTTTTGGAACTTTTTAGTTCATTCAAGAGTGTCGTTCTTGAATCATATCTTTTTCTACAGAACGAAGCCTGCCATTCGTGATGTCCGTCCCAGATTCCCTTGTTCCGGCCGCATCCTGCACCAGGCTGTCAAACCCCTAATCTAACATAGCCCTGAGTACCTGGATCTGCTCCAGCACGCTTGATCGACTGGTACCGCCTTTACTCGTTTTCGCCTCGACACTCGTTTCATATTCGAATGCCTCCGCAATGTCTGCTGTGAATCGAGAATCAATGGTTTGCAGTTGCTCAAGGGTCAGCTTGTCCATCGAAACTTCCAGCTTTTCAGACTGTGCAACGACGCGTCCAGAGATGTGGTGAGCCTCTCTGAACGGACATCCCTTCCTCACCAACCACTCTGCGACATCAGTGGCTAGCATCGTTTTGTCCAGAGCAGCCTCCATCCGCTCTGGCCGCACCTTCAAGGTAGCAATGACCCCATTGGCTATGCCTAGACTATCAGACACAGTCTGAACCGAATCCAGCATAGGCTCCCACCCTTCCTGGAGATCTTTATTATAGCAAGATGGCAAGCCTTTCAGAGTCTTCCAAGTGAATAGTTAGTAGCTACTCTCGATACGATCCTGGTCACCCTCAAAGCCAAGGCAACTGGCTGAGATGTCAATATGAGGACTCACCATCATTAACCCAGCCATTTGACCGAAAGCACGCCCTGACTTGCCGCGCAGAAGCTCTAACGAGTCCCCGTTGAATTTATTGGGCATTAAAGAGCTACCCGTAGAATAGGCGTCGGCCAGCCGTACGAAACTAAACTCAGACGTCGAATATATGATGAGGTCCTCAGCCCACCTGCTGACGTGGTTGGTGAAAATCGAGTTCCAGACCAGGAAGTCGATTAGGAAATCACGGTCGGCCGAAGTATTCATGGAGTTCAAGGTTATTCCGCTAAAACCAAGCTCGTCAGCTATTAAGTTTCGATCGATTCGAAATGGATTGCCGGCCAAAGCGCCACAACCAAGTGGACTTAGATTGACCCTTTCGAAAACTTGGCGCAACCGCTCAAGATCCTGCTTGAACGCAGCGGCATGTGACATCAGCCATTGAGACCACCGAACTGGCTGAGCACGCTGGAGATGGGTGTATCCAGGCATGATGTAGTCGCTGAGGTTGTCAGTCAGCAAGGGGCCGCTTTGACCAGAGGTGAGGCTAGGCATACATTTCAGACTCGGCACGTGTGACAATGACCTTGAGGAATGCAACGAGTTGGCTGTCGATCTCGCGGATCCGATCGCGTAACCACATGCGCATATCACAGACAACTTGCTCGTTGCGGCTGCGACCTGTGTGCAGCTTACCCGCGATGTCCTTGCCGATGACCTCTCCTAAGCGACGTTCGTTTGCCGTATGTATCTAGTCCATTCTGTTAGCCTCGAGAAGTTGAGTAGAATTGAGTGGCTTCTTACATCTTCGTCATTCGGCATGACAGCGAAAGTTCCCTGCTTCCATTCTTCCATCACTTGGAGCAAACCACGCTCGATTGCCTGAAATTCGTCTTCGCTGATGATGCCAGCCTTTGAGTTGGCCCTGGCAAAAGCAATCGATCCAAGGATATCTTCTTTGTAAAGAGTCTTGTCGTACCGGATGGAGGCATTGTACTTATGCATGAGAGGATCAATCGCACCTGCGCACCGTGAGGTCAGTCTACTGCATCCTAAGCTTGTTTCCCGAGACATTCAAACCTGTGAACCTGCCCCCCCAGAGCATGCCAGCTGCCGGGGCGTCCGCCTTTTTCTCGGCCATGTTGAAATATTTGTGAGTGGCCTTCGTTGCGTTCGATGCGTTTTCAAGGCCTATGAAATCAATGGGATCGATGAGACCAATGGAGCATATGGCGCATAATTGTACCAATTGACGTTCGAGATCAATGGCGTGAGTAATCAACTCCGATGATGTTGAGGAGTTGAAGTTGATCGATCAGTCGAAAGAGCAGTCATAGGAAAAGTGTGTAAGGCCGACACCGGCTAACGTTATCGCGTAAGCGGCCTGGTGCTTTAGGACTCCCGGCATCTCGCCGGGCCCGTGCCCTGGTATTTGCCCTCTCCTTCCAATGCCTATTCTTCCTTCTCTTCGCATTACCCTCTTTCTCTTCTTCTTCTTCTTTCCTTCTGTTCTTTACTCTTTATCTCCTTAATTCTTTTTTTATTTATCTTCGATTTACTTCTGACCTACGCCTCTATTACACATAGCCCCGTGTTACATTCTTGCGGCATTTAACCTCAGATTCGCCTCTGGTACACCCACGACTAGGCTGTCGGTCGGGCACGGCCCCACGCTATATTCTTTTGACATTAGACTCCTGATTCTACCTCGTGCCTTGTGACTACGTCTAATAGTCGGACCCCGATATAACGATGCAGTCCTAAAATATTGTCTTATTGAAGTTATCGTAATATTGAATGCTTATATAATCCAATTATTCAAAGTGCTCTAAACTCGTTTACTAATGTCCAAAACCTCGAATTCTTACTTTAATTGTTCCAGAGATCGTAGTTAAGCAGTTTGTATATCTTCTTTACTTTCCATGAAATCAATTAAAACTTGGAGTGTTTGCCTAATTATTTGGATAATATATAAAAGTTATTAAAGTCCTACATCGTTATCTTCCTTTTGTAGTATATGCAATCACTGTTCAATGCTTTTAGAGCTTCCCACTTCCTGCTACTAATTGTGCATATGTCCACTCTCTTGTGAACACCTGACCTTAACCCTCTGCCACAGAGGTTTTTAACGTAGCGTAAAATCGTGGATCAGTACCTTGATTACAATTTAGGGTGAAATAAGCTTTGACGGCCAACAAAACTCATCTTTGATGGTCTAACGGTCATGATTTCCGCTTGTCATTCGACAATGCGCGGGAGATCGGGGTTCGACTCCCCGTCAGAGAGGTACTTCCTCCTTGGGTTCATGGTCCTGAATAGAAAATATTCAGCAAATCAGACAAGGTTTATATTTTTTAGTCTGTTGCAACTTTTTTTGCTGGTGAAATTGATTCTGGGAGTGTGGGTCTACATTTATTATCTTCGTATCTCGGTTAATTATGTTAAGCGAGCCAAATGTTGGTGCTTGCCCCTGTACTGTCCGGCCTAGCGAAACTTTCCTCACAAATCATTCCAAAAGATAAAGTACCCCTCCCCCGCTCCTTTCTTTTAAGTCTAGACTCTGTTCCACCACACGTCAAATGCCGACAAAGACTATGGAATGGACTCGTTTGACAGATGGGAAAACTTGCAGATTATCCTTATGCTAATCTCGTTATATACATACTATACAATAGAATAGAACGCGGTATATCGGGCCAGTTTTACCCTCATGCCCGCCTGGATGTTTTTAGCCTATTGCGATATAATAAATATGTGTATTACGACGGAACAAATCCAATACGGCGTGCAGAGAGGCATGCATAAGTTATACTAGTTACAAAGACGCTTTAAAATATGTTTCGGTGAACTTACATACGACCCTTGTTAGTTCAACCAGGTCCAGCTGCGTAGTCCTATACAATGGATAATGTGGCAGCATCAAGCAGAACAGAAAACATACTGGAATTCAGTCTCTGATGAGATAGAAGCCGAATTAATTACCGAACCATCCGTCGTCTTCGTGGCTCAGTTGGTTAGAGCGTTGGTCTCATATATTCTATGATTAAGCAGTGAAACTGCTTGGCCATCCAAAGGTCGCGAGTTCGAGTCTCGCCGAGGACAAGAAAAATTTTTTGTTTCCACTCTGATCATTTTTAGTAATCGTACACTCCAGAAAGTCTCCATAAAACCCAGAGCATCATAATGCCCAAATTGATTAAATTGTTTGTTTACGCCATACAGAAGACAAATCCTGTATAACTGACCAAGTCGAGATTCTAATTTTGTGCAGTTCACTTCCATCTCTCTGATAAAACATCCACACCGCGTTGTCTGAACCTAGCGTCAAGCCCGTTCTTCTGGTGTTCAGGGAAGATATATGCGCTATTGCCCTTTTGCAAAGGCTTAAACCATCGGGATGAGGACAGTAAAAGAGAAATTACATCCCGAAAGCTCTTGTAAAAAGATTCATTTAATTAGCCAAAACTATTAGTTAAAATTGACAAACAATCGTATCTACATTGCAGCATCAAAGTGGCCATCACTACCAACCAATTTGCAAGATTCCGAATCTAAGAAGACATGGACGAGAGTCGTAAGCTCCAGCAACAGGTTTTGGTCCAAAATCTCCCTTGTGCTGAAGTTCCGAGATAGCCCTGGTTACAATTTGATCGGGGTGGAACTGGATGAGGCAATTGAAGCCGCAATAGATCAGCTTATACTTGCGGACGGTTACACGCATATATTGGTAGATGGCATTATTCGACAGTTTATGATATGACCATGAGTTTACAGCAAAAGAGTCTAAAAAACAAGATAGATTAACCAGATGACATATATTCATGTAAAGTTGTTAAGAGATGTCTAGTGGGTTAGAACCAATAAACAATGAGCATATAAAATGACTGAAAAATTAGGGCTTAACAAAATCATAACCCAAAAAGCTTTTCTTCCCAAAAAGGAGGGCTTGAGCGGAAAAAGTAAATGGCGGTGCTGGGAATCGAACCCAGATTGAAACGGAATTGTTGTTAGCCACAACGTCACGTGCTACCATTACACCACACCACCTTGTCATTTGTTGAGGGTCGTGAGCGTTATTTTCAATTATAAATATTATCCGTATGTTGAGCATCATTTGCGATTTTTGATCTCCAATCAAACTACGAAAAAGAGAAATATCACATTTACCAGCTTCACTGTTCCACGATGGTTGATCCAAAGATTCCCCCCACTTGATTAGTACGTGGGAAAAAGTCCTCTGCGATCGATGATATGCCGTGATAGGATCAGACAGTAGACCAAACAAATTTTTTTCTAGTATCGTGTTGCAAGTTTACCTTTACACAATTTCTTCGCTCTGAATTACTCAAGCACACTGCAAATAACTCTCCGAGGCGTTAAACGCATCTTACCCGTGGCATATCACCTGCTTTACGGACGAGACGCGATATTATCACAGTGCAAAATTAGTGTTTCCTGTCACCTGGTGATACCGGTGGGGTTGTGCTCACGTGCGGCGGGGAGCACTTTTGGATGTACGTACGGTACATGCTAAATAATTCCCAGATCACCATTACATGTTCCTAAGGGAAAGCACCCCAGGAGCAGAGAACGCCCCAGTGCATTGAAAGGTGGTATAAGGAATAAATATATCCTTTCCTATATCAATATCTGTGAGGAGCAGGATTTCAACAAGAGATTAAAGCGTTGTTTTTGATATCAAAATTTTTGCTACTTGGTGTTCCTTTATTTGAATTCAATCCAAGAGATAATAGCTGCAAATGACTCGTGGAGCCCATAAGCAGAAATCGGAGAGAAAAATAAATGGGAGGGCAAAGAGAGTGAATTGTACCTATCATGGGCAAATAGGGTGAGAGACCAAATCGGGGGCAACGTGATCTTGCAGAAATCTGGGTAAATGGAGGCATCTTCTTAATAATTAACGGAGTATTCGGATGTCAAGATGCATTACAAACCTGGGGATACGTAGTTTGTTGTTCGGTCCAGGTTGATTATGTCAAATAGCGAACGTACAGGCATCAAACATCCCCGATGGCGCAATTGGCTAGCGCGTCTGACTGTTAATCAGGAGGTTGGTGGTTCGAGCCCACCTCGGGGAGTTTCGAGCTTATTTTTTGCAAATTTTCAAGGAATTTTCCCGAAAGGCGGCGCTTTTGCATATATCTTTTTGTTCTTGAACATAATTTGGGCACTCTATCTCATAGTAGAGTCAAGCTCATGACCTGCAGTGCATAGATTACCTCAATTTTGCTTGAATATCCCAGGGAAGTCCGATCGATGTTCTAACGAATTCAATCATGCATAAGGGAACGTGTGCCTGGGTGAGTTTGTGCTCGAATCAGCTGATACCTTACCACGAGGAATTGGACAGATGTGGCTCGCTAAGACTACAAGCGATGAACAATATCATTCAAGAAATCTGGCAAAAAGTTGGAACTGACAAAATCTTTCAGTACCTGTGTTAAAATTTTGAGACCCAGCAAATGATCGTTCTGGAGTAAAAATTTCGATTTACAGTCCATAGCCGATTGGTGATAGCAACAGCTTGTTCTTCTTATAACAGTGCACCGTATCAATTTCCCGTATCCTAATCTGAAAGCACAAAAAAAATAGAAAAATTCCCAAGTACAAAAGCACACAAAAAGATATTTTTGAATAACAAGCACCCCGTGTGGGACTCGAACCCACAGCCTCAAGATTAGAAGTCTTGCGCGCTACCATTGCGCTAACGGGGCTGTTGCACGCCGTATTTCTAAAGAACATTAAGTTCTAGGACGCTGCAATCCTCGCACTACTCATTCGCCTTATCCCTTGGTGAAGTTCTCGACCCTCAAGAATCTTGACCCATTTGTTAGTCACCCAGCTTCATAATATATTTGGCAAGGTCATACATTTTCCAGAGCGTCCGTAGGACCAAAGATTCGATGATATTTTTGTGATGGATAGTTTTGTCACAGGCCGTCAGGGAGGATTGCTATGCCAGGGGGTACGAGTGCTTACTGAAGAGGACAAGCAGAGACGAGTTGACCCAGAATTAAAAGGAAAACAAAGCGAACTACCTGAACCTGGAAGGTATGTCAAAACAATCCAAGGAATATACTCCACAAATGAGCCAATTGTATACGGAGAGCCCATAATACGTGACGGTTGCTGTGGTGCAGCATTAGTGCGGGTCGCAGCTTCGGCGGGAAAGGACGCAGAAGGCGCCACCTCCAGACAACATTCTTCAAGATCGCAGACTTCACATAAAGACCACTTGTCCATTCCTGGAAAGGGACTTACGCCACATCCGGTCGCAAAAATTACCGCCCCGAAAGTAGAGCAGGAGCTTTTGCATAATGGTGAAATTGGAGGATTCATGCACTGGGCTAATCTGCAAGAGAAAACAGCCGATGAGCATCCGGCGAGGTTATATTGTTATGCGGAGACAGCGGACCTGTTGGTTGAAAATGGTTGGCGTATGGCCTGGCATTCAAGTGCTATGAGCTCGTTGTATAGCAAGAAAATTAGAATTAGTCATCTTAATAGAAAAAATTATGACAATATATCAATAATTGTACTGTAGGAAATGATTATTCACATATTGTACTGTATCTGATTTACTTTAACATTTATTTTCTTTGCATACCAATAATCACTTTCTCTGAATAAAGTCCTGAGCTATTTCTTGGAATCATTATACTTCAGCCTGTTATTTGGTTACTATTTTATACTTGGTTGTTTCCATAATCCTCTACTGAAAACTGTCAGAGCTTCTCCTTATCGTCATGTTAACGAATTAGTAACCTAGCTCCATATGGCCTGGATTAATCACTAGTTAAGGGCCTGGCGTTGCTCTCCAGGTTATAGAAGTTGTCGACTATTTTTTTTTTTTTTGCCTCCGTAAGCATTCTAGCGACCTTGGCTCGGACCGGATTCTCGGAATGAGAAAGCCGATCCGATGCGAAGCTGTTGTCCAGTTTCGAAGCAATGCAGAAGTCTGGGGAAAAAAAGAGAGGAAGGTGGTGGGAGTTGCAGGGAGTTTAAACAGACCTCCAGGGCTATGTTGAATAAAGACGTAGCAAGGATTCTTTCATATTCCATATACTTAGGTTCTTGCTAGCCCATATTTCAGTATTCTTTTAATTGAAGTTTTGCATTCATTCATGCATTCAATATTACTGTTGAATCTGTATGCTTGTATTCATTTATACATTCTGCATTAAATAAGCATATTTTTCAATCCATGAATCGGGGTTGTGCATACCTTCTGAATCATTGATGAAAATACCCAGTCTGGATGGCAATGACAGCAAAAATATCACAGAATATCCTCACTCACATTGTAGCTAGAAACAGTGTTTTGTTATATTATGTAAGAATGTATTTTTAAAACTCCTAAAGCCTAAATCATAAAAGATGAAAGTTGCACCCCGCAATTCATTCATCACATTAAAAATGCAATCCAATCTAATTACATAACAACGGCAACATGGTCATCCATGTAGTCTTGAATATCACCCAAGAAGCAAGCTGCAATGATACTGACAGCACCGAAGGCGATGCTGGTGTAGTAGACATACACATAGCTAGCCGCATAAGCCTCCTGACCAGCCAAGACGACCATGTTGTAGGCAGTCTCGTTGGTGCCAATTCCGGGGATGGTCTGCAGGAGGGGCAAGAGGGAAGCTCCGGTGTAGGTGATGGCATCCGTGATGTAAGTGGCATTGGTGATACCGAGCTCAAGCTCCATGACGCCACCGATGTACTTGATGGCATTGGGGACGAACTTGGAGATGAAGACGTTGTAATAGACGCAGTATCCGACGGAACCACCAATGACACGAATGGAGAGCGTGAGTGCAGCGACGGTGGCAATGAGGTCGTCGGGGCAGATGATGGTGGTCATGATGGAAGCTGGGACAACAATGCCGCCGATGCCGAGGCCGGCAAGGATGAGGATCCCCCAAAGTTTGTGGAGATTGAACCGATCCGCCATCGCGAGAGCTCCGCAGCCTATGAAAGAGTGGGATCAGTATACGTCTTTCGTAGTGGCTTAGTAAGATCGGATGAAAGTTAACTCACCTGCTGTCATGAGAATGGAGCTTATAATCAGCAATTCCTTGTTGCGACCTCTGAATACAGATAGACACCATAGGACGATAACGGCACCAGTGAGAATCGCGAAGCCAACCGGAAGACCACGAATGCCGACGCCAACGGGATCATGACCATAGACATTGAATGCTTGCGTAGGCCAGAACATGAGAATGGAGAAGAAGTTGGCACCAGAAATAAACGTAATGACGAGCGTCAAGGCCATGATTCGAGGTGCCTGTCTGAGTCGCTTTGGGAACATAGGGTACTTGGCTCCATAACTCTCCCAGAGGACAAAGGCGATAATAAACACTGCACCAATGATCAAAGGAGCAAGGACGTGTGCTGATCCCCATGGGTACTTTGAAGAGTCAGTTCAGCTGTACATTGAAAAAAAGCAGGTTGGCGTCTCTAACTCACCTGATATCCTCCCCATTGCATGCCAGCCATGAACAAGATCATCCCGGAGATGCTGAGGAAACCACCAACAAAATCAATCTGGCTGATGATCTCTCGGCGGGAGAGACCTTGGGAGTTGGGACGCGGTGGAGGAAAGTAGAAGAACAGGGTGAGGAAGAAGCCAATGGCAGCCCAGATTCCGCACAGAAGTCCACACCATCTCCATCCGGCGTGCGATGCGATCAATTGGGACCACAGCACGGAAGGACAGAAGGGGACGATGGTAAAAATGAGCACGGCGACGTACTTGCCACGCTTGGCCGTGGGAGCCAACTCGGATGTCACCGCCAGAGCCGTGAGCTCATTGATACCGGCTCCGATGCCCGAGAGAACCATACCACCTGTCCAAATCATTAGCTGCTTGATCTCTCCATGATCACCACATTCAGGGGCATACCGATGAAGATGTTCATCTCATGAGCCGTGGAGCAGACGGTGACGCCCACAATGATGAGAAGTGCGCCAATCAAGGCAACA
Organism: Scytalidium sp. 3C; assembly: GCA_000743665.3. NCBI lineage: Eukaryota > Fungi > Ascomycota > Leotiomycetes > Scytalidium > Scytalidium sp. 3C. The sequence goes on along the minus strand of JMRO03000075.1, from coordinate 240,878 downwards.
TAACGACGGCCCATGAGATCAGACAGGGAGCCCACAAACGGGCACACACCAGCGAGTGACAGCAGATTGGCAAGAACGAACCAAATCCATCTGAGAGAAGCACCTGTTAGATTGCCGTTCGTCTGAATTTAGGGAGGATAGTGATGGACCTACCGATCTGTGCCGCCAATATCTGCATAAATATAAGGTGGGATGCCTCCTGCAGAGGTGGATTAGAACTTCAGAATCATGGACACTGGATCGGAAGGATATTACCGAAGATATATACGGGGATCTGGGAGCCCGTCCAGAGGAAAGCCATGGCAATCAACGACATTGCACGCTTAAACGTCATCTAGAGCAGCAGGTCAGTTCACTTTTGCTCTCCAAATCACCAGATAGTCAAAACTCCAGGCGCGAATTGGGGCTCTTACCGGAGGCTCATGGTCGTGGTCCATGTCATCGCCATACGTTCGCAGGCCATTTTTCTCATGGTAGTTGGTGTGACCGGGAACTCTCTCGAACGTGGCGATGCGCTCAACGTGCTCAGGCTGGGGGGGCGCCTTCTCGTCCAGCACGTTGGCGGGCTCAGATGGAGGGGTAGAGGAGGAACTCATGGTGGGCCGAGATAATGACAAAGAATGGGATATGCAAAGAAGATATTTTTTCTTTGATGTCACTTCACTTCCTAACCAAGATACAATTGGCGACTCTCAGGGAAAATAAAATGGATATCCTCTTGAAAGACACGGGCGGGTTGATTCCCAGCTGCTTCAAAAAAGGGAAAAAACAGGAGCCAGCGAGGATTCCAAGGAGAGGTGCGGTCCTTTTCTATATCTGACTGACTCTTATCGACCAGCTACATACATGCTGGACACCGGGCAGGGACCAGGCCCAGGGCCCACCATCCAGCCAAACCCCTCACGGACGAGCTGACCAGGCGGTTTTGGCTCCGGCACTAGTCGACGGCGGCGAACTCATTAGACATTCTCTCGTACGGCGCGGCGGGTCTACGATGCCTCACGACTAGCAGAGCCAAGAATCGTGGCCCATCGCTAGACTGCGCAGCGGCGGACGAGCGAGCCTGGGGGAATGGGGAGGTTTTTGCCACATTGACGACCCAAGGGGGCTGCTGCTGGGGACCATGCGATGCGCGATGTGATAAGACGATGGCGTGGGTTGTCTGGCTGCACGTACGGAAGAAGCAAAAGGGCCCCAGACCAGGACGAAAGAGGAGGGGGGAAGGGCCCGGAGAGCGTGCTGCATTGGGCGCAATCGCATCCCGACGGGTCCTGGCGCTATTGCTGCGACACCCGACGCCTGAGTGCCGGGAACAGGCCGGGGACAGCAGCGACTCAGTCGAACTGAGTAAGGCCTTAGTCGAGGCCGCCCGGGCGTGGTCGCGGGCTGAGAGCTTAAGTACCCAGTACCGCCAGCGCGCGTACCCCGCAATCCACTACCAGGTGACGACTGGTCTATGATAGCGAGGTGGATACGGGGCATACGGGGGCGGGAGCGAAGGAACGCGAACGCGCTGCGCCCAACGGCGGAGGGGGAGAAACAGTGGAGCGCAGCGCCGAGCCAGCAGTAGCACGGGACCTGTAGCAGGCGGGTTGGCAGTGACCGTCATCAGTGCACGGGACCAGAGAGCGAGTCCCCAGGAGGGGCATGTGGAGAGACGGGGGTGGGGCCGGGCTACCTGCGGAACAAGTCCCCGGTACTTGCCCTCTAGCTGCCCACCACCGCTACTGACTACTGGTCCTTGGCGCAAACTGCCCACCCAATGCCCGCCACCGCGGGGAAAATCTGGGGAAGCACGATCGGCCCAGTGCTCCCATCCGGCCATCGCGCACGCTCCCACCGACTCCCACTGCTTCCCCCCTGGCGCCCGCCCCTCGCACACTCTGCTGATGCGACTGATTCGAGGGATGCGATTGATTCGCGCGACTCAAGCTATCCGACGCAGCGACTCCTTGGTCCTGACACCTCTGGGGGCTGCCGCCACCGTCCGGCGCTATCGCTCGTCGTGTGTCGGAAGTGTGTCCCCACCGAGTCAAGTGTCGCCTGGTTCTGGCTCCTCAGCCCAGCATCCAAGAAATCCCAGATACCGTATCCCCATCCTCTCCTGCGGTTACCATGCGTGCGGCTAACCCTTGCGGTTACCTTACGGTTATCTTGCGGTTATGCTACCTCACTAACTCGCGCCACATGGCACTGACACTGGCAACTCGCCGAGGTGAAAGATCGATCTCTGCGTTGACAGGTTGAGATGAACGCTCCCAGGCGTCCCGCCGTCGTATTCCTTCCACGCAGGCCCCCGTTATGGATTGCTACCTTGGGAAGTAATTGACCGGCTTGGCTTTCGACAACCCTCGACCGATCCGCGCGCTGGTCTGCAGAAACGGTTTCCCACAAACTTGGAATCCTATCGTGATGCGCGGTGCGGACTTCCTTCGAGGTTGGGGAGAGAGACATGTCACTCTCGCCTGTCTCATCGCGCGCATCCAATAATGAATGACAGGGGCTTGCCTGACTGATCTGACTGACGGACTCTTCATCGGTGATGCAAAGAAACCCAGTCGCGGATGCGCGGATCCTATATACAAAGTAATTAGCTCGGGGCTGCCTGCCATCGTGTTGATCCCCGAATCTCTCGAGCCCGCTGCTCTGGGTGGTGGTGGTCCCCCGTTGCAGCGAGCAGCCGACTCCCAAAGGTGCGGAACCCTACTGCTCCGTTGCCTCCGAACTACAATCGCCCAGACAGGTGTTAGAGTCCCGGCGGTATGGATTCCGCGGGGGGCGAGCGTGGTATGGGTTGAAGGTGGCAACTAGCAGTCTGGATCTGGCAGCTAATGCATCATTGACTAAAATAATCGGTACCAACAACCCGCGGAAAAAGGGTTGGAAGAAGCGAAGGTGTCTTTGTATGCTAATTTTCTTGGACGAACGATCTGCCAAAAAGTCTATAACCACTGTCCCGACCCGCTGGCGCCAGACATCTATGCCCTGGTTATTGAAAAAACAACCCAAAAAGAACTCCTGTAAGAATGCCCACTATACCGTCCTGCGCTTTCCCGTATACATCCACATTATCTGCACGTGGCGTTTCGGTCATCTCCCACCTCTCACAGTAGCTTCAGTTCCCCGGTGACTTGATCGATGATGCTCTTCGGTGCAGGCCCAATTCCGAGCACCGTATGGCTACCGCTCGCAATCTGGGTGCGCCCCGCATCCACAATAACTTCGGCCACGAGACCCAGGCTCAGGGCTTTGGCTTGCAGCTCCTCGAGCTCCTCTTGACTTTTGACCTGGAGAGCCACCTTGGCCTGCCCTTGGCGTTCCCAGCGGCGCAGGAGCGGAGAGTTCGGAGCATTGCGCAGGAAGTTCTTGTAGCAAGCAAGTGTAGCATGCGAGCATTGAGCTGCGATTTTGCCTATTTTTCACACACACACCCCTCCAAGTTAGCCAAATTCGTAAAATCGAGATCCAAGACAAAAACACAGCCTCCCTCCCCTCTTACTCACCTTTGGTCATGCCCAGATCAGTCCGTACAACAAGCACCAGTTTGCACTCTTCCTTGCTGCTATCGAATGCCCCGGAGTTGCTGCTGCTACCAGCTACCGCGGGTTTCTGGAATCCAGCTCGCAGCCCGTCGCGTTTGTCGGCCTCGACCCCATTTGCCCAGTTCGGCGCATGATCCAGCAGCGCCTCGTCCTCATCAACTTCTTCCTCCTCGCTCTCCTCCTCATCATCGTAATTGGAGATGCCGCGGGGCTTCGGAGGCTGCTGCACGAACGGAATGGGCAGGAAGCCCAGGTAGGATGCGACTCCGATGAGGTATCCGCTGAGGCCGGCGACGATCGCCGTGCCGATGAGCATGGCTGTGGGCGTCGGTGGTGCCCGGACGTCTGCCATATTTTTGCTGTATAAATGCTCTTCTTGGAGAAAAAAGGAATGACAGATAGAGAGGTAGGCACAGAATGGGGGGTCTTTTAAGGTTTGTCGTTTGTTTTAAGGTTCCAACGAAAGGTCAGAATAGCAGCCTCGCGAATTTTTGTGCCTTGTAATTTTTCGTAGGGCTGAGAAACGTCATCCAACCAGAGCTTCCCCCAGGGGCAACCCTCCTTCACTCAACCTAGGTAAAAACGTTCACTAATCCAAATATTCATGTTCCAACTCCATCATCCCAACAAGGCTGAGAATGTACATCGTTTCATAATTTTGATTAATTTGCGTTAGGTGAAGTTGTAATAAGGATTAATTATCCAGCAACTTCATGAAAATGCAAAAAATTCATGGTCCCTATCTCGCGGAAAGATTCGGTAGCCTCCAGTTCCCATGTATGCTTCAACATCGCTCGCCTCGGCTCACGATGCTTTTTGATATTTAATGCAGCCTCCCGACAAACACATCTATAGCCGTTAAATTACTTCCTTATTAGTATTGTTTGCTCAATAAAATACAGGTACTGGGCCGAAATGTGTTTGAGTACTGCCCTTACAACCTTAATGTTTGCGTGATACTCCTGGAGCGAAAGGTACTAATAGAAGAACGCCTTTTTTTATTTCAAAGACTTAGATACACTTCATAAAGACTCATATGCCTCATGCTTCCATATCAACCCATAATCTATATCGCCCTACCCACCTAATTGTTCATCAAACGTCTAGAGTAAATCAAATTGGAACTCCACCATCGGTATCTGGCTCCTCTACACCATCCATGGCAATGTCCCGAACTCCATCCGCCCCAGAAAGAGCTCCAGTCCAAGGCCTGGCGTTCCGAGGCCACATTCTCTTGTAGAGACTGACACCAACGGAGTCTTGTGGATTGATCTTTGCATCAAATGTAGCCTTGAAGTATCCGTGCGTACCAAGACTCTCCTTGATATAGCCGCTGCGACCCCGCCTAGTCCACAGCTGAAGCGCCTTGAACCATTCCACATCCTCCCTGTTGAAGAACATGTACCGGATGGTGACGAGCTTCTTGTGGATCTTGTACGGGTGTCCTGTGAGGATGACCCGCTTGGCAATGACGCGTCTGGTCGATGGAGGTAGTGAAGTGCCCGTAGCAACAAGAGATAGAGGCGCCACTGCCGGTGACTCGGCACTAGACTCCGTTCGTTTGAAGAACAGCGTTGGAACGGAGCCCCAGGTGAGTGGGCCATTGAAACTGGCAACGGCGGAACTACCAGGGTGCAGGTATCTGTCAAACTTGTGTACATCATTGGGAGTGTTTCCTCCTTGAGAAAATAGAGGATTGATGACAAAGCGACGAGGTCCGCACTGCATGATCAACTCCTCTTTGGACTTGATCGGACGATCGTAATCGGAGCTAAGCGTGATATCGAAGTTGAGTGCCGCTCGTTTGTGTTCGTGTCTCAGGAGGGAGAACGCGCCCAATGGAGACGAAGGGTTATACGTCTTCTGAAGGGAAGCCGGGACATTTCTGAGATGAACATGGACTCGAGTTCCGGGGGCAACTCCTCCTACCAGAGCTTCTCGGGTAAACTGGCTCTTTGCTGACTTATACTCTGGGATCTGAAGTAATCGTCTCCATTCCTCCGGCTCATGTGCCTTGTCTTCAGCTTCTTCCCATGGACTAGTACGTAGGCTCTTCAGACCACGATAGCGAGCCAGCCGTTCTCGAGCCAAGACATGTGGGTGCAGCTCTATCTCATCAGGGAACTCACGATCCTCCTCCGCCTCATCCCGCTTCCGTTTCCTAAATGCTTCTAGTTGTTCTACTTCCTCCGCGTCATCTGGCGTAGGATCCAGGAACATCTCTGATTGAGGATATTCTGAAGGAGCAGCTTCGGTGGGTGGGCGAGGCGCAAACCCCTCAACACCATCTTCGGGTCTCGCAGCGTCCATGGACATATCATCTTGCTGTTCAACATCTTCCATATCGGATCCAGAATCAGAATACTCATCGCCTAAATACCAAGCAGCCTGATAAGCCGACGTGCCTTTGGGCAATCTTTTAGGCATCAATGGTAGGTGCGTCTCGTCGTCTGAAAAGTAGTGGTGGTCATCCAGTAATACACCGCGTTTCTCTGATGGTGCTACCGACATAACTGCGTCCTCGTCTTCATCGGTGACAAATGGCTCCGGGGCTAACTCTGCAAGATCGTCCTGGTCCTCCGTTGGAGAATCGAGGACTTTTTCGCCCTCAGCTTCATCCACAGCCATGTCATCAGATCTTTTCTTCTTAGAAGACAACGGAGCAGCGGTAATCTTCTCAATTTGGAAGTCACCCCAGTCACCAACCTGGATTAATCGATCGGCCTTTAGTGGCTTGCCTCTGACCACTCCCGTAATAACCACATTATCTTGCTGAGTCTCGGGCCACTGGACCTCATCTACAAGCATCCAACTTCTCTCCTCGCGCCACCGAACGCCTTTTGGTGTTGTCGTGCATAAAGAGCGCATCAGGTTGGAGCATTCTTGTCGAGAATCCAGACTATGCACCTTCTCTTGCTCTGGATGGAAATGTGTAATATATGACTTGAGGGATGACAGGACTTGTCCCCTTCTCTTCGGTGGCTCGATCTTATCTAACCCTTGAACCACCGTCAAAAGCGTCGAAAGTCCTTGGCTTTCCACACTTCTCAAGATAAGCTCTCCCAGAGGATCAACCTCTGTCTCTGGGGATAAGATAACCATAACAAAATCTGCAACCCTAGTAGCATCTAAACATGCCATTAGATCTCTCTTCACGATCACATATTGGACCTTTTGCTTGAATCGATCGATGTCAATGCGAGCAAGACCTTCTGTAGGAACTTCGCTCTCAATATCCAGACTCCCATCTAACGATCGGACGGCGGCAGCAGCATCCACATCCTCGCAAAGCGGAATTACAGCCACTATTCTAGGAGCACCATCTCGTCCAGCAAAGACATTTGTTTCCTTCAGATGCTCCCTGTGCTTCGCCTGCTGCTTTTGCCTCGCTTGGTTTCGGCGATCGAATTTGGACATAAGCTGCTGGTGGGGCGATTTACGATGGCTGAGATCTTGTATCTTTCCTGTAACTTGTTAGAATTGACATTGAGAAAAGGTTATGTAAAAAATTACCTTTCGTCCGTTCCTTCAAAGCACCTTTTGTCGCCTTCCTTGATTTGAATGGCTTGTGCAAAGTTTTTGTCGTGCTCCTATGGGAATGAGCAACGGTGCTTGAAGGCATAGTGCCGTTTCCACCGGCTTTGAACCTAAACGGTAGTGAAGCCACGGTGATAATTGTGGGAAACCTTGGGCTTTTATACAGAGGGGAGTAAGGCTTGAAAATTGGGAGTGATTGCGGGGATATCTTTTTTTTGTGCGCTTATCGCTTATCGCAAATCTTGGCGCTCAAAAAAAGTCGTTTATGATGCAGGCAGGGTCTGCGCAAACTCCAACCTCCCTCCAGCAACTTCACCATGGCAGAGATTTCTGAGCGGCTTGACGATGCCCTCGAGATTGCGCATTTCAATGGTGCAGTCCCGATTAAGCGCGCTCGAACGGATTTGAGAGCGCCCACTGAGCAGGAATTACAAGTGCGAAGACGAAAGGAAGCTGAGAAAGCTTATGGTCGAGGCCGTAAAATCTCTTTAAAGAGCATCAAAGATAAGAAATTGCGAGGGAATCTCAAAGCTCTTGAGAGCAAGTATAAAGATGCCACGCTGAAGTCGAAGGATGCGGAAATCCTGCTCGAGAACACCGCAGGATTCCTCGAACCCGAAAACGAGCTTGAGCGAACGTACAAAGTTCGACAGGATGAAATACAAAAGAGCGTGGCAATTGAGACGGCAAAGAAGGGCTTTGAGCTGAAATTGGACTCATTAGGTCCATATGTGTGCGATTATACTAGAAATGGAAGGGAGCTTCTGTTGGCAGGAAGGAAGGGCCATGTTGCGACAATGGATTGGAGAGAGGGAAAGCTTGGGTGCGAATTACAACTGGGCGAAACTGTGAGAGACGTGAAGTGGCTGCACAATAACCAATACTTTGCAGTTGCACAAAAGAAATACACCTATATCTACGACCGGGCAGGCGTTGAGATTCATTGCTTGAATAAGCATATTGAAGTCACGCATATGGAGTTTCTGCCTTATCACTTTCTCCTGGCGACTGTGGTATGTAGCTTATGCTTTCCCTTACCTTATCCTATCCTGCTATATTTGGCTTGATTTCGAAGTGGCTAACGAATATTTAGGGGAATCCGGGATATTTAAAATACCAAGACGTTTCAACCGGCCAGCTAGTTACCGAATTTCCCACTCGAATGGGTTCTCCTACAGCATTCACTCAGAATCCCCAAAATGCGATTCTTCATATGGGCCATCAGAACGGAGCCGTGACATTATGGTCTCCTAATTCAACGACACCGCTGATGAAGCTCTTAGCCCACCGCGGTCCAGTGCGATCTCTTGCGATAGACCGAGAAGGAAGATATATGGTTTCGACAGGTCAGGATATGAAGATGGCAGTCTGGGATATTCGAATGCCCAAAGAGGTCAACAACTACTTCACGCGCCAACCGGCAGCTTCAGTGGCTATCTCGGATCAAGGTTTAACAGCTGTGGGTTGGGGTACACAGACTTCTATATGGAAAGGACTTTTCACAAAAGCTTCCCTAGACCAGGAAAAGATACAAAGTCCTTATATGGCATGGGGTGGTGAGGGTAAGCGGATAGAACGAGTGAGATGGTGCCCATTTGAAGATGTTCTGGGCATAGGTCACGAGGCTGGCTTTTCCTCTATCCTTGTTCCTGGAGCGGCAGAAAGCAACTTTGATGCCTTGGAGCTCAATCCTTACGAGACAACCAAGCAGCGCCAAGAAGCAGAGGTGAAGGCTCTTCTAAACAAGCTCCAGCCGGAGATGATATCTCTCAACCCAGATTTCATTGGCAACTTGAATTTGCAATCTGACGCGCAACGGAAGGCGGAGCAAGATTTGGATAAAAAGCCCGAAGACCCAATCGCTAATATTAAGAACAGAGGACGAGGCAAGAATAGCAGTCTAAGAAAGTACCTGAGAAAGAAAGGTTCCAAGAATATTATCGATGAGAGAAGAATGAGAATTGAGGAGCTTAGAAAGAGCCAGATGCAAAGACAGAAGAATAGGCTACAGGCTACGGAAGAAGAGCTTGGACCTGCATTGGGGCGCTTTGCGAGGAAAACTGCTTGATTGCAAGCTGCTATGTCTAAAAAGTACTTTGGTGGACATTGGCATCTAAGGGCGTTCTGTGGGAGTTATACCGGCAGCATCATGACTGATGTGAATTAAAATGCGGATATAAATGGTATATCGATATGTAGTTTAGAAGTAATGAGAATCTGTGTAAATATCAATTTGAGCTTCCTGAAGTAACTGCCGTAGAGGATTGTTACACACGCACTTTAGCCCGTTGTCTTACAGTTCGAGATGAGAGCATGACCATCTTAGTAGATTACTCAATATATCAGTGTTTCCACCTAGGATACTTGCAATTACGGCTTCTCCCCTATATTACTTCAACTCATGCAAACCGTCAGTAGGCTTGGGACCACCTCTTTGCTTACTGACCGCTTCCGCACCGCTCCCCCTCCATGCACTTTCGATCAAGCCAACAATGTGATCCATTCCAACTCCTTTCTTCACCTGAGCAAAAACCGTGGGTCCGCCCTCTCGCATCTTCCTAGCATCTCGATCCATAACATCCAAATCAGCCCCCACAATCTCAGCTAGGTCAGTCTTATTAACAATCAATAGATCACTCTGAGTGATACCGGGACCACCTTTCCTGGGGATCTTGTCGCCTCCACTAACATCAATAACATAGATGATATAATCCGCAAGCTCACGGGAGTAGTTTGCTGCTAGGTTATCCCCTCCAGATTCAATTAGTAAGATATCCGCCTGAAATTCCCTCTGCAGGTCTTCGAGGGCCGCGAGGTTGGAGGAGATATCCTCTCTTACAGCCGCGTGAGGACAACCTCCGGTCTCTATGGCACGGATTCGATTTGCTGGAAGGGCCTTGTGCCTCGTGAGGAATTCAGCATCCTCTCGCGTAAATATGTCGTTGGTGACTGCTGCCACGGAGTATTTTTCTCGTAATGCCAAGCATAGTGCAAGCATCAGAGCTGTCTTCCCAGAACCAACTGGTCTTATACTACTATTAGCCTCTTCAAATATATATAAAAGGTAATAGAATAGCAGATGAAAGACAAAGGGGTGCAACGAGGAGAGTAGAGATTTCACGTGATATACCCCTCCTAGGACCCCGCTGTGATGGGAAAAAGCTTAGGAAGTAAAGGATGGTATTGATTACCCTCCGATCCCAACAGTAAATGCCCTCTCTGTCCAATCTCGACCTTCTATGATCGGCATTTCTCTTCCCATATAACTTCCTGGCCCATCAAGGATCTCATGGGTGTGTCCATGGCCACCAGCTGCATGGTCGTGAGAATGGGAGTGCCCGTTTTCGTGGGAATGAGTGTGAGACATATTTGAAAGCAGAAATGCAGTTATAGATATATGTGGTGTTGCTTATATTGTTTTATACTGTTTGGGGGAAACTCTATAATCGTAATTTAAGCTTTGAGTTCGCCGTTTGCTAGAGCTGTCGGTACGTAGCTCTGATAACGGCTGATAGTAGCGTTAGCCAAAGATGTCTCGTAATTCGCCGGCACCCCACGCTGGAGCGGAAGTCAAAGTTAGCCAATCAAGGAAATTTATTCATTTAGCCCTTCTTTTACAATATAGGGCTGAGTTTGGCCCATGGAATACTGTAAGCATGAAAACAATAAATATATCGGATCGTAGAAGTATATTTATCTCATCCATCTGCCTCTTATCTCCTCCTGGAGTCCAAATTGCCGTCATTTTCTGCATACTAATCCTCATTCTATATCCGCGCGCCCATCATAATTCATTCCATATCTACCAGGACTTTAGCTCTGCCACGAATCATGAATTGTCACAGCGGTTTCGCAGGTGGCTGGAACAGTATATGTATGGTTTGGATCTGCTTCCCACGTTACATCTCCGTTTGTTGCGACGTTGATATATTTGTATTGGATAACCTCCCCAGCCTGAAAAGTCACTGTTCCGTCCCACAGAGGATTCGAAGACGTATATTGACTTGCCGAGAGAGCAACGGCATTGTCAGTATCCCAATCTCCAAGCTGCGAGACGGAACCAGCGATTTTAATTGTCTCTCCATACGTGGTCGTCACTAGCTCATCAAAAGTTACCGCTACAGATGTGGCTGCTGCGCAGGAACTGGAGGTGCTAGAAGATGTGCTTGTTTTAGAAGAGGACGATGAGCTACTTGTGGGAGATGTACTGCCAGTTGTGGTAGCGCTGCTGATGGGAGTCTGACTAGTTGGCCATGCAGTGTTTGTCGCTGTTGAGTAGGTTCCAGTAGCAGACGTTGCAGAGCAAACAGCCGGCACGCTTGATGCACTCGACTCTCCCCAAGAGTAAGGGACAACCTTTGCACGACGCGCAACGGCAGTAAGAAAAGCCGCATATGACCAAGTTAGATCGTATGCGGAAAGTGGCTGGCCGTTGGACTTGCTGAATTGCTCGGATAATGACCCGTTGGATTGCGCATATGTTGCTACGACGTTCATGTATCCGTCCGCATAGGTAGAAATGGCATTGTATAGAGTCGAGTATGTGGACGTTGAGGAAGCATATGTCCCAGCTGTAACCGATGACAAGAAATCTTTAAAAAATGAGAGAGAGACTGAGGTCACTGTGATGGATCCCTGTTTATTCCACGTGTATAATGCGTCGTAAAGAACTTCCGCGGCTGCCAGAGTATTGAGGTACCATGGATTACCGCCTTGGTAACTATCTTCGGGGTAACGGCCTACTGCAGCTGCGGTGCCTTCTGGTATTCCCGAATTGATTGAATAGACGGAACGGAATGAATCAGTTACAACCTTATGCGTAGCTAGGACGCGATCGGAACAGCTATAGGAACTTATCAATATATGCTACCAGAGAAGTTCTGCTGAAAACTTACGGTTGGAAAGTCGTTGCGTCGCAGGCAGCAGATGGATCAAACTGTGCAATGGCACCGAGAAGCGAGTTGGCATCTTTATTAGACCGTCCGTTATTCTCATTGATATTTGCTAGAATGAACCCTTGAGAAGCACCCCAAAAACTTTGCAGAAAGCACAGAACTTGCGGAGCCTGAGAATCACAGTAGGTGCATGACTTTCCGAGTTTGCTGGCCAAAGCACTGCCTTCAACGAGTGCACGATGTTGGGCAGCGACGGTGAAGAAGCTGGATCCGTCAACTTCTTCCCAAAGATCGAAACCCGTCTGGTTCCTAGGCAGGACTTAGTACGCTCTACTGGAACATTGGCGAATAATAGTTACCAATATTGAGCCACATAGCTGAGATCATTCTGGATGATCGGCCAAACAATGGAGCTTGCAGTAGATGAATAACCATTGTTGATTAACCACTTTGAATAAGTGATCAAAGCAGTGGCACGAAGTGCTGGGCCATCTCTTTGCGGACGGCCCCAGGAACCGGTAAATGCTGATAGGTCAACATTAAACTTTGGCTCTCCAAGGCCCCCTGACGAGAGCCCGCCAGAGGGATTTGACACCGTTTGCAAGTAGGCTTGAGCACTAATATAGTTCTCAATTTCCTGCTGAAGTGATGGACTATAGCTGTTGATAAAAGTGTCGACAATGCATTTGAATGTCAGTGCAGAGTCGCGAGTCCAAGTATAGAAGTCTGGAATCCAAGGTTAACACAGTTGTGCATTTCATTGACTTTCACAGGGGCATCCTTTTATTTGAAACATGAGAAATATAAACAAGCTAATTGCGAAGCTACTCACAATCAGGATTCGTCTTGTCAGGAGAGGCAATGACAACACCAGAACTCGCTCCAGACGCGCAAGCACCCTGAGAGCCAATATTACACAGCAAGTCAGTCAAGGCGATCGGACTCTCAGTAGCAATGAATGAATCGACTGAACGTTTCAAGAGCTCGGCTTCGCGCTCTTTCAGCACTCGGCTCGGCTCAGGAAGAGCAAACACAACTGGCAACGCAAGGCTGCTCGCCAGAATCAAGGAAACCGCGGAATAGTACATCACGAACTTGGCGAAGCTGGCGAAGAGACTTAGATCTTCGAAATGGATGTAGATGAGGAGAGCGCATGACAGAGGACATGGCCAAAGGTTTATATCCTCTGAGCCCTTGAGTCTATTTTAGAGAGGAGGCCGCTTCTACCAAACAGAGACGATCACAGCCCTTTTCTCTCAGAAACAAGACCATAAGGCCGACCTGGCCCACGACAGGGTTGGAATCCGGGTATAAAGCTGGGGTAGCTGGTCCAGAAATTCCGGCATTATGTTATTTGTGCGAAAGTCTGAGCGATTGCAGGGCCCTTGTAAAGAGTCATGATTGCATTCTCGGAGCTGATTTGTAGCTTAAGGATTAGGACTGCCGATCCGCCGAGCCCCTGACAGCACAAACGCTTGTTTTCCAATGCTCTACAGCTAAGTCTCAGCGGTTCTCATCTACAGAATCCCAATAACGCCCTATCACATGTGTCTTTCAGGTACAGACCGAAGGCCCCGTGGCGCCTGCACACGCGGCTTTTGTCTTCTGCGAGCGATCATTCCAGAAACGGTGAAGCAACCAATCACTGAGGCGGGAATGCATCAAGAAGCTCGAGCCGAAAAGGATTCTACAGTAGCGGTAAACTTGCATCATTAGCCACGGCCATATGTAGATGGAATCCCCCGTGGAGACCCCGCAGTTGAATGTGGCCGTACGCGGCGACTGTGCAGTTTGACCACCCAATTCGGTCCGTCCCTATGGCACCTCGGGTCAACTGCTCATCAGTGGCTGTGGATGGCGTAGAACCATTGTACAATTCCCTGAAAAGCGGCAATATCCGAAAAGTAAATGACATTCGAGAGCACTAAACAAATCGCCGTCACACTATCTGATCGACTCGGACGGCCCTATATCAACAGGTAGTATAATTAACCAGAAAAGCTCAAGTCCAAAATGCCCCCGAGGTATGTCCGCTAAAGCATCATCACCATTCCTCAAACTGCAGCTGGATTTTCCGCATGATTAGTGACATTTGGAACGCGTACGCATGTGCTACCGATCCAGAGGGAAATACACTCGAATAGATCGTATGTTCTTTCGGCCAAAATTCTGAACCTAATTTCGACATGCAGTATCACGCAGCCATGATCCCATGGGATGAAACACTAGACGAAAGAACTCTATATTCGCAGTTGAATATATCCAGCCGAGGTACCATATTTGGAAGCATTGCTCCGTACACCCATCGATGGCCGTTCTTCTTCACTCTCATGATGAAGGTCAAGAATATGAGGGCATGTAGCTTATCTTACTCGCCAGTTTCCCAACTATGGACCACTACGCCTTGCCTGTTTACGAAGGCATTTGACTTTGCTCGTCAGTTTTAAGACGGTAAAGATGACCAACTCAAGGTAGTTGGAAAGTACTCCGTATACTTGATGTAGAATGCCATACCCGCCAAGGGTTTGCAATAGCTTTTACCAGCCCGCCTTTCACCATAGACGAACTTATGTCATAGTCCACCACACAAAGTCTCCTTGTGTACTGCATTCAAAGTTCTTACGGTTATGGAAAGAATTATTGAGGGAACTTTGTCATAAGAATTTAGTTGGCCGGTACTAGACACTTCGATCACAAATACTGGAAATAAATGAATGCACCGATCTAGCCAACTGCTTTGCTATGAAATGTTCCCACATTGAATGTAGGCTTGTCATGATTTTTCCCTAACCTCAGAGACCAACGGCCATCGGTAAAGAGAGCTGGAATATGACACCTCCGGTACACTCGTCCACTGAGCTCAAGCCTTTTACAGCGAGCTCAAGCTTCGTGAGGACCGGTCTTTCTGAGATCTGTCGGTCGGAAGATTGACACCATAAATTTACCTCAAGAGGCGGATGGCTCCATTGGCGAACGAACTGCCGCAGCAATCAACCTTACGCCGCCAAAAAGGTGACGAAGGGATCGCTGGGCACAGATCTGTGGTTGTAAAAGTTGAGATTTGGAGGCAGAGATGAAGAATAAATATTCCTGCACCAGAATTTTCGCCTATGTGCACTAGTCTATATACGGAAAGGTCACTGCTCTCTAGCGGCAGGGGAGCCAACGTCGAAGGCGGCGATAATCGGTTGCAGCGACAACGAAAGCCAAGCAGACACCTCTATCCAGCTCCTGTTGAGAAGGTTCGGACAAAATGGCAAGCGCAATATCTATCGAAGAGACAAACCGCCTTCGGGTCTCCCTGGGCATGAAGCCTTTGCCAGTGCCTGGTGAGAGTGGCCCGGTGTTCAAAGAAGCTTCTTCCCCAAAAGATGAGGAGGACGAGGGCAGTACTCTAGAGTCGCGTGAGGCGCAAGGTTACGAAAATTATCGAAAAGTACGTGAAGCCGAAGAAGCAAAGCGGAAACGCGAAGAGAGGAACGAAGCACTCAAGAAAGCGCGGGATGCAGCGAAAAGGTTTTCGAAACTGGAAGGTAAAGGTCTTGCTGACGACGACGATGACATGGATGCGAAGAGCTGGTTGTTGAAGCAGAAAAAGAGACAAAAGGAAATCGAGAAGGCAAGAAAAAAGCAACAAGAACTGGAGGAAGCAGAGGCCGCCGCTGCGGCGCAATACACTGCTAAGGATCTCGCGGGCGTGAAAGTGGGCCATGAATTCAGTGCGTTCACTGAAGGCGAAGATCAGATTCTCACTCTGAAAGATAGTACGATTGAACAAAACGATGAAGAGGGTGACGAGCTAGAGAATCTAGATCTTCGTGAAAAGGAAAGACTGGAAGACAAGCTGGAGCTCAAAAAGAAGAAACCAACATACAACCCGAATGAAGTGGATGAGTCTGGTGAGGCTAGCATTTTAGCACAATACGACGAAGAGATTGATGGCAAGAAACAGAAAAGGTTTACGCTGGATGGCAGCGGGAATGTGGAGGAGCGGTCCCTCGTTGAAGGTGGTGCCCAGAAGGCTAAACCTAAAACCATAAGCTTGGATATATTGAGTGCGTATCCGCATATTCCTCAAACACAGTTTGTTATATTCAGTTTACTAACTTCTATACCAGAAGAAGAACCAAAACCGGACTCAGACTACCTGGATATATCGGAAATCAAAGTGAAGAAGCCAAAGAAGAAAAAGTCAAAATCTACTCGTCAAAAGGCGGTTGATGAGGATGACATATTTCCAAGCATAGAACAAGGAGCAAATTCCGAACAAAATGGGGCCATGGAACTAGACCAACCAGTTGAAATCCCAAAGAAGCGCTCCTTTCAAGATATATCATTTGTCGACGATGATGATCTACAGTCATCTTTAGCAGCCCAGAGAAGAGAGGCCTTGAAAAAGAGGAAACGGGTAAGACCAGAGGACCTAGCTCAACAGCTTCGAGAAGAGGCGTCTGCAACACCAGCGGCGGCGGAGGAGGAGGAACCAGCAGGCCTGGTGATAGATGAGACGTCAGAGTTTGTTTCGAACTTACAAAAGCCAACAGCCCCAGAGCCGAGAAGGAGATCCACATCTCGACAGGCAGAGCCCGCTGTGAAGGATGAGTCGGACGAAGAAGGCGACATAAATATGGAGCGATCCTATGCTGACATAGAGGATGAGCAAGAGCGACTGGAAAGGCTCAAGAGAGAGAAATCTACCAGCGTCGACTTAACTGTAAATGGCCTGGAGGAAGAAGCCACATTAGACCGTGGCCTAGGATCTACCCTCAAATTGCTCAAGGAAAGGGGTATTTTGAAACCCGAAAACACTGAAGATCTAAATGAAGTGTTCAGAAGGAAACAGTTATTCCTTGCTGAGAAGCAGCGACGAGAGGCAGAAGCGGAGCGGAAGGCTCGAGCCCAGAGGGAAAGAGACAGAGCAACAGGTCGCCTGGATCGCATGTCAGCACGTGAGAAGGAGGAGTATGCTCGGTCTCAAAATATGTATCGAGATCAGCAAGAATCTCGCTTACTGGCGGAGCATTTTAACAAGGAGTACAAACCAAACGTCGAACTCAAATATGTCGACGAGTTTGGCCGGCACATGAACCAAAAGGAAGCCTTCAAGCACTTATCACACCAGTTCCATGGTAAGGGAAGCGGAAAGCAGAAAACGGAGAAGATGCTCAAGAAGATTGAGGATGAAAAGCGACGGGAAGCAAAGAGCGCGCTAGATGGAAGCCAAATGGGTGGTATGAGTGGTGTCACTTCTCAACAACTCAAAAAACAGAGACAGGCCGGTGTAAGACTTGCTTGAGGATTCTATATACCACATGCTCCAGCATTGAGTCTGGAGAAAGGAGCGTTCCATTTCACATCTTAAAAGGTGCAACCTCCTTACCTTTATACTTGTACTTATCATAAAATCATTAATGCTGACACAATATTTGAAAGAAATGAATCGGTTTCATGATGGTGTTATAGGGGGGTTATGCTTTTCTATACTAACATAGGTTGTGCTAGGATCGTTCTTCATTGCCTTCCGGATTGCATCTCAGTTCAGCACGTTTCCATTGATGCGGTTACTGTCTTTGGTATGTTCTGTTCCTCCCTTCTTGGATTCAAAGCTAGGTAGGTCACTTTCGATAATGCGTGAAAACTATCAGACGCGATATATTTTGCCCAAATGCTCCACTTGTTCATCGTTCTCTTTATGAAAATATGATGAACGGAGCTGGACACATTGCAGCATGTCCTATCGTAGACTATGACATCAATACTCTTAGCAAAGAGACTAGTCTTATAAATGTAAATGGATAGAACGTAATTGCTATGTATAGGCGTATATCTCAATATCCCAAACAATGATAGGGCATTTTATTGCCTCTTTCTTTTAGTATTTCGAAAGACATCTCAAACAGATATCTAAAAGACCATAAATATAGACTTATTGATCAATTGTATAAGATGAATGGTTGTTCTAACCTAGTGTCTATCAATGAATATTCTCTATCCGCTTATCTCAAAGTATCGCGCAGATCCAGCCGGTTTCAAACCAGGTCACCCCGTAGATGGTACAGACAACGTACCTGGATCATTGACTAAGGGGTGTTTCAAGCAGAGTCGGTAAGTCCTTCATCAAAGTCTCTACAACCCATTCCAGCGTAGTTGTCAAGTCTACGTCTACCCCGCCGTCGGGACTCCTGATGTGATGCGTCTTGACCACATCTTCGGTCAAGTTTCCT
Source organism: Scytalidium sp. 3C (assembly GCA_000743665.3). Taxonomy (NCBI): domain Eukaryota; kingdom Fungi; phylum Ascomycota; class Leotiomycetes; genus Scytalidium; species Scytalidium sp. 3C. The sequence continues at coordinate 222,680 of JMRO03000075.1, read as the reverse complement.
TCAACGTCGCCATTTTCGAACATCCACTTATGGTCCTCCACGTAATTTGGCCAGACGATATTATCAACATACCCAGGAGGATCTTCCCAAAAGCCTTCCAGGGTCACATATCCACTCCGTGCTTCCCGTCGAGCTTTGGCTTTGGCATAACTGACTCTCAAGAATAGCTTTATATCAACGTATGGCTGGATAGCGGCCATATCTTTGGAATAAAGTAGAAATCCGTCAAATATGCATAACTTTGTGACTGAACTATCGGAGCCAAGGAGTCCATGTCCAGGGTTCCCACGTTGCGTCCATTCTTTCACTCGGGACTTGAGACTTTCAATCGTAGCTTCCGTTATTGGATTTGGACCTACGGAGTTTTGATCCTGATACGAATACAATGAAGGCTGCGAAGTGGTGAGCGTCTTGTTCCTAGGATGGCCAGAAACCCCGTGTTCTGAGCGATGACTAAGGTGGAGGAAGCTTTCACTAACTGGAATTGCGCCTTCCTCACGGATGTACTTCAAGGCATTTTCAATATCTGGTATGGCTAGAGATTCTGCACAATCCCAGTCTAACAACCCATTCTTCTTTGGCAGTCTGGCCGATGTGGTCAGCCCTCATACTTTACTTAAGTGTCAAAGATGGTCAAATTTTAACTAGCTCTTGCAAACGCCCGAAACAAATACCGTCTATGAGCTGCAAACGTCTAGATTCCAATACAAAGGAAGCATATCTATTCAAGCAAACCGCCCCACCACACCCATATGATAGAAGATACTGGAAAGTTAAAAAGGTCTAAACTGGATAGACATACTGTTCTTCAGGTTTATAGAAATCATCCTCATGAAGGACGAAGGTATTGGGGAATATGTCACGGATCAGACGACTGATCGTTGTCTTGCCGCTCGAGGAGGCACCGCTGATCCCAACAACAATAGCCTTTCGAGGGCGGGACATGGCCGAGGTTTGGAAGCACACAAAGCAGACGAATGTGACTCGGCGAAGAACGCTCCGATATCAACGAGACGATCTTAATCTTTGGCTCACCGCCTGCCCATTTCAGCAGTGCGAATGGGCGCGGAATATTAGCCTAAATTGAGCCAGAATATTTTGTTTGTATAACTACGTGGCAATTGAAGCAGAAGTTTCGAGGATACGTCTGATGGCAAGGGCAACCGTTGATGCTGTAGTATTATTGTAAATAGCACGATGATATAAGAAGAGCTTGTGATTTTGGAGCCGCAATGCCTATGCTGATCACCAGGCCAATGGTCAGGTCAACGGCGTCGGCCTCCTGGCTCGGCGATTTGCCGGCGTTTGGAGATGTGCTGATGCGTCACGCCTTTCTGCCGACAGAAACGCGCCAATGGCATGTGCGTCCGAGCTAGTAAACTCGATCCGGGGACGGGCATGTACTCCAGTACCTTTGCGAGGTGCGACTCTGAATCATCTCTTCACTTTTTTTCTTGCTCTGGGATTGTGCATTCCGTCTTCATCCCTTTCCCATCCCTTCATCTTCACAACAGCATTCAAAGCTGCAAAATGCTCTCAGTAGTGCGACAAGCTGCCAGGCAATCTGCCGCCCGTGGATTGGCCTCCAGGAGCGTTGGCGCAATCCGTCACAAATCCACCTGGGCCGATGTTCCGCAGGGTCCTCCAGTAAGTTGTTTGGGTGGAATATATATGAATTTTGACCATCTGCTAACTCGGTAACAGGATGTAAGTGTTCTAGTATATCATCGGTCCCCAATTGACTGCTAATGCTCTTTTGTTTCAAGGCCATCTTAGGTGAGTGAGAATGGGGGAGCTTACAATTTGCTACTACAGGTACTAACGAACTCCAGGTATCACCGAAGCTTTCAAGGCGGATAGCTTCCCAGAAAAGATCAACCTTGGTAATTATCATAGTAGGCTGTTAAATACTGCCGATTGCTAATAAGCTGTTAAAGGTGTTGGCGCATACCGTGATGATCAGGGGAAGCCATACGTCCTCCCTTCCGTACGAACGGCCGAGCAAAAGATCGTTTCCTCGGGCCTTAACAAGGAATATGCGGGAATCACTGGTGTCCCTGAGTTCACCAAAGCTGCAGCTGTTCTCGCATATGGTGCGAACTCCTCTGCTCTCGACCGCCTGGTCATCACCCAGTCCATCTCCGGAACCGGCGCTCTCAGAATTGGAGGTGCATTCTTGCAACGTTTCTACCCAGGAGCCAAGACCATCTATATCCCAACTCCATCATGGGCTAACCACGGTGCTGTGTTCAAGGACTCCGGTCTGACCGTTGAGAAATACCGCTATTACAACAAGGACACCATCGGCCTCGACTTTGAGGGCATGATTGCGGACATCAAGGCCGCTCCCAAGAACACCATCTTCTTGCTCCATGCTTGCGCACACAACCCCACTGGTGTTGATCCGACACCAGAGCAGTGGAAGGAAATCAGCGACGCCATCAAGGCTGGCGAGCACTACGCATTCTTCGATATGGCCTACCAGGGATTTGCCTCTGGCGATACTGACAAGGATGCCTTCGCCGTGCGCTACTTCGTCGAGCAAGGTCACAACGTTGCCCTTGCTCAGTCTTTTGCCAAGAACATGGTAGGTTCCAGATGAACAATTCGCCTGGTTGCCGCAGTTACTGACCGGATGACCCAGGGCCTCTATGGTGAACGTGCTGGTGCCTTCTCCATTGTCTGCGCCGACGCAGAGGAGAAGAAGCGTGTTGATTCACAGATTAAGATTCTTGTCCGACCCCTTTACTCCAACCCTCCAGTCCACGGAGCACGTATTGCCGCCGAGATCCTCAACGATGAGGCTTTGAACAAGCAGTGGCTGGGTGAGGTCAAGGGAATGGCTGACCGTATCATCACCATGAGAGCTCTTCTCAAGAAGAACCTCGAAGATCTTGGATCCAAGCACGACTGGAGCCACATCACCAAGCAGATTGGCATGTTCGCATACACTGGTCTGACTCCCGAGCAAATGGACAAGCTTGCTAAGGAGGTAAATATATCATCGTTCTAGAACTATATGAATATCTTAGCTAATCTGTTCTTAGCACTCCGTGTATGCCACCAAGGATGGCAGAATCTCAGTTGCTGGTATCACCTCAGCGAATGTTAAGAGACTCGCTGAAGCCATCCATGCTGTCAAGCCTTAAGCGTGGAGATGTGAGGTGATTGCGATGTGAGGGATGGTAGCGTGGCACAGCATATCTATCTAGAAGCGGGTTCTGGGTTATACCATGGATTATAAAAATCTAATGTACAACACTTTGCAAATCCTATAGCTCGTACTGTAGCATATTACTTCCCTTTTAATTTCTCTACATCCCGACTCACGTCATTTATCTCTTTACTCAGCTCCCCGTAGACCCTGGCAATCTCCTTCATAACTTTTTCCTTGTCACCTGTTTCCCTTCCCACTCCGTAGCCCCAAAGTTCTCTCTCGGCAATTTTTTGTCTTTGAGCCAATCTTTCTCTAGCGTCTTTCAAGTGCTCCATATAATTCTGCAAAGCATGATTCACTTCATCGCTATATATGGTCTTTCGAGCACTCAATTCCAAATTCTTCGTGTTGTGTTCTTCAAGTCGTGCTGATGTAGATAGGAAATCGGCTCTCGCCCGAGCATTACGCGCAACAACGCCGTGCTTCACCTGCTCAAGGGACTCAATTGTGGCCTCTGCAGCTGCCTGATAGAGGCTAAGGACTAGCGATGCTTTCCCTACTAGAGCATTGCGTCTTCGCGCTAGCTCTAATTTTTGCGCAGAGATGCTTTCTTGTTGGGATCTGATGTTCTGAGAGAGCTTTGGAATTGTGCGATGGATGAAAGAGCTGTTTGTCGTCGGAGATACTATTCGTGCTATTGCTAGGGCTTGAGCTTGTAAGTATTGGGAAACGAGGTTGCTGATGGCTGGGAGATGTTCGTGCAGAGCGGTGTATGGCTCTGTGGACTCTAACAGAGCAATGGATGAAGGTGGAATGTTTGAACATGAAAGACGTGCTGATATAAGAATGATTATCTGGACCAGATCTTCTGGCAAAGGCGTTTGTTGTTGAGTCTTGCTTGATTTTGCTGATGACGTGCTGCTGGAGGATGAGAGATCCAGTGACGAAAGAGCATCTTTCAAGAAATGAGATTTTGTAGTCCGGAATTGAGCAGCTTTAAGAGCCTATGTCCTGGTTAATAGAATTCTTGTCTTAAATTGATATCATTCATCAACGACGTAGTCCTTTACCTCTGTTGTAGCGTCTCTGTCGTGTTGTGCGGCGCGACTTTTCGTAGATCCAGAGGGCGTAAGGATGTTGGTGGCTAGATTTGAGTATAGAGCTGCAAATTTTGGGTTGTTTTGTAAGACAGCATCTTCAATAGGCGGTAACATGATGGTATCCGTGCAGTTGTTTGTCTTCTAAGGCTACACTGTTTATGATATTTTCTCCATCCGTTCAGATTGAGATGGCTTGTACTTTATCATCGGACTGTGAGGCGAGATTGTTAAAGGGAAGACAAAGACTCGAAAAAAAGAACGCTGAATGGGCAAAAGAGGAATTAATCCAAAATTTGGATCTGTACTTGAATCTTAGATTGTTGTGGAGTAAATGTGTGGGAGATTTCGTAGCCTTGTGACAAGGCTGTTTCTGTTTGAAATATTGGCCTGAGGCATAAAATAACATCCAAAATCGGCGCTAAGAAATTGTTCCTGAGAAGGAAGGGATGATGAGCTTCATCCTCATCTACACTCCATTGGGTATTATACACTGCAATATCCAATTCAATTCGGAGTGTTGCATCACAGTTTCCTGGAGATCGCTGGCATCCCTGAGGGCCTCGACACGATCTTCAAAATGCCTCTCCTACCACCAACATACCCATCTTTCATCCAATTCCGAACCTTTTCCACCACAACGCTTCGTTTAGCAAAATCGACGAAGCAGAGGCTGGCTTACGAGCATAGCTCTGTCCCTACATATCCCTATGGACCATCTCAGATATACAAACAATCGAACTTTGGTCTCTATGGCAGCCAAAAAATTCGCTTCGGGAACATCGTGTCCGAGAAAAACGAGATAAAGACAAGACGACATTGGCGACCTAACGTGCAGAGAAAGAGGTTATGGAGCGCATCACTGGGTCAATATCTCAAGGTCAGAGTCACCGCAAGGGTTTTGAGGACAATTGACAAGTGTGGAGGGTTGGACGAGTATCTGTTGGGCGACAAGGCACAGAGGATCAAGGATCTAGGAATGGGTGGATGGAAGCTTAGATGGAGAATCATGCAGACCGAGAGTGTGAAGGAGAGATTTCGACTACAGAGAGAGGCATTGGGATTGCCGCCGAGAGATGAATTGTTACTTGGAATAGATGGGAGTGTCGCTTCAAAGGAACAAATTGAGGAAGAGATCAGGCTGTACGACCAGGAGCTGGCGAAACAATCCGAATTGGATATCGGTGAGGATATTGAGAGTCAAGCAGGAGAGCCCGAGTTCATGGAAGAGCAACCTCCCAAGGAAAAGGTCCTGTCATAAAGCCAGCGGACAGGTGTGTTGTACTAATATGTATCATATGTTGACCAAATACTAGGCATGAGCCACGAAAATTGGTGAAATATACCTTCGATTAGCTCTAGATGTTCTGCATGGCTAGAGACAGGTTTTCAATTCCATGTATATACAATCTAGTCATGATCTTATTTCATGCTCTATGCTCAGCTGCACTAGCGCATCTACTACGCATAGTTACTTTTCAAACTCCATGATCAAAAGAACTTTGAATAATTCAAAAACACTAATTCCCAGTAGATTCTAATTATCCAGTGATTTACATTGCAAAATACCAGGTCTAGTTTTTCGCTGCATCGCGCGGTGGATGAAGACAATTGAGTCGTCAACCCTTTAGGGCCATCAAGCGCCACACGTGAAGATCTCCAGGCGCGCATCCCAATTCAGGCCCCTGCAATACGGCTAATACCCTGTGGGACGTACGTACGCTGGTGGATCTAAGCTTCAATGTTTCGTACAGAGGCAGCAAACTTTCAAGCTTTCCCACTTTTTACCAGAACACTCCTTTTTCTGTTTTCTCTATTATTTATCTTCTGAATTCTCGGAATTCTGGGAATTCCTCACCTTAAGTCACACGCTCGCTATCTTTCAATTTCGCAACTCACAATACGACCGTGGCATCTTGTAGGGGGTGTCTACGAGGGATCTCCTGAACGAGCGCTCGGGGGTGTCAACACCCTAATAGAACGGCTCCGACCAATTCCTGATGATATCTTAGTTCTACAGGGAGTGCAGTCGTGTTGACGACACATTTGCCCTTTACAGGTCCAAAATGCCAGTCCAACGAGTTCTCTTTGGCCGACCTGTGCCACGCATGTCTCCTCGCCGTATGATAGCTCTGCTGGGCACAATTGCACTATTCGCCGTTTTCACCCTCATCTTCACGCTCCCAAATGCGATTCCAGAAGGGCCATCGTTAGGAAAATTTGCTGAAACGAAGATCTCTCTTCCCAAGCTTCCAAAAAAGCTACCCACTGCGAGCTCACTAAATCCGTTCCGACCAGTTGCACATTCGCCGCCTCCAGTACAAAAGAATAGTACCGATGGAGAATCATCATGGTACAGTGCATGGAATTGGATGAACCCATTCTCCTCTTCTGTCACTTTTGACGATAATAGATCTCTACTTCCTCCCCTCCCTGACCGGCCGGCAGTTTACACCTATTACGATTATACTGCCCAGAAGGATCGAGAATTCAAAGATGCTGAAAATGCACTTCTAACAACCTGGAGGAAAGCTTGGTGGGCACAAGGGTTTAAGCCGATCATTCTGGGCCCCGGTGAAGCTATGAGAAATCCGTTATATGAGCAGGCGCAAAAGCTTGATGTTCCAGATGAGATAAAGGTCGAGTTGACTCGATGGTTAGCCTGGGAAAATATGGGAACGGGCATGCTGTGCAATTATTTGACGGTGCCTATGGGACCTCAGGAAGACCCTTTGCTCTCCTACCTCCGACGAGGGGAGTATCCCAAGCTCACACGGTTCGAAAAGCTGGGCGCTGGGCTGTTTGTAGGAAGCAAGGCAGAAATCACGGCCGCTCTCAAAATGGCCCTTGACAATTCTGAATTAAAAGATGCGAAAGACCTCGTCAGCGCTATGCCCAAGGAGGCCTTCGAGTTGGATCATTTCCCCGAAGCCCTAGCATTCTATGACATGGGGACAATAGCAGAGAAATATCCGAAGGTTGCAGAAGCAATCGCCTCGGACAAGGCAAATGGACTCCAAGCTTTAAACCAGCTTATCGTCTCTCATTTGCATAGCACCTGGCAGAATATGTTCTCGGATGGAATAGCAGTCCTCAAACCAGTGCCGGAACATACATCAACACTGATAGCGCCAGCCCAAGAGCTTGCAGAGTATCTCGCTCAATGTCCGGAATCGATTATGCCTTCATCCTGTCCGCCTAATCGGCCAAAATGTCGGCCATGTGTTGCATCTCACCCAATGCAGATCTCCACGCCTCCCTTCTATCGCAATCGCTCTAGTCTGTATACAATTGGCACGGTTCCACACCCCTACACGTTCGCAACCATGACTGGATTCCGCGAATCTCTTGATATCCCTTGGATTCGTCGAGAATCCAGCCGGGATCCATGGTTGAATGCAATAACGCAGGAAATCCTTGGTACCGGAGTTGCTTCTATCGCCCGTATCATTAAATTCAAGGAAGCAGTAGCAAGTCTCTATGGAAAGTCGCACTCACTTTGGGTCATAGCTGAGAAGGATATTCCCGATGATTTAGACTGGGTCTTTGGATTTGCCATACCACGCAATATCACCAACAGAGGAAAGTCAGAGACTCCTGTTCCTGGCCCAGAGAGGAGACCTAAACCTAAACACGATCCGAAGAATGGCCCTATTCCAGCTGAGGATGAGAAAGAGATGGAACAGACTATATTACAGAAGGCGAAAGATTTTGCTCACAAGCGAACACCAGAGGAAGAAAGGCTTAACGGAGCTCTCGAAGCCTGGAATTTAGCAGATACCGAAGCTTGGAAGTTTGCGAGAGCTTACTTGGCTCGGGAAACCACAGAGAGGTCGAACTGGATTGAAGAGGAAAAGAAATATGCTGGTGGGATAGGATTGGAAAGGGGTTCAAGGGGAGGATGGGGAAGGTGGTTCGATGATTGAGAGTAATCGTTAGAGAGTCCCAGTTTTCTTGAGTCTGTATGTCAAATAGTTCGTTCATTGTACGGTTATGAGTTGATTGGCTGGACTGGTCAAGGAGTTTTAGGAGATGGTTTCCTGAGTAGCATATATATTGGCTAATATGGGTAAGGACTGTATAAAATAGAAGGGATTCAAAGGTTAAAGGCGAAGAATCAAAGCCATAGAACCGTTTATAACTCAGCGAACTTCGTTCAACGAAACAAGATACTGACGAGCCAAACTTGGTACTCGTGAAGGTTGAACTCACGAGCATGTACATTTCTACTTCCGTTCGTCACACCGATCAGTTGATTGATGGGTGCATCTGCTGTCGTCTGACAAGAATCTGCAAACTAAGCAACGGAAGTGGTGACGGAAATGGGTTGCGTATCACCACCCATCTCTCCGCTCATCTCTCTGGACGTGACACCGCGTCTGACACGGCCGCCTGATCCGAGTTCTGCAGCAGTCCAATTATTGTGTTCGACATGAATGGAGATATAAGCATCTAGCGCTTTCTGTGCGGCATCTACCATCTTCCTGGCTTGCTCCAAGGAGGCCTTCAAAGCTTCTTCAGTGACATCAACTAGCTTGCCGGTAACTGATCCATGTTGCCCTTGGGGTGCTTGTACTACGCCATTTTCAGATGAAGGAAGCTCCATTTTCTTCTTTCGGACGTCGTCAGGCTGAGAGGACAGACCATCTCTCTCTTCTAACAAGCTTCGGATGTGAGCATTAATCCAGATACCCTCCAACTGCTCTTTACTCATATCCTTCGCCCCCGAGATATACCCCCGGCACTGTTCTGTTCCGCAGAGACAGTGGAATCCCTGGGCCATAGACCACTCGGTGCTAGGATAGAAGAAGGTAAGTTCGTCTCCTACGGAGAGACCCTTTGCACCTGCTAGAACACTCATCGAGGACATATCGAAGATCTAATGCTTGCAGTGATCAGTACTCAGGGGTAATATCATGTGATCGTTGTCTTGTCTTGTACGATATTCTATCTGGATAGTAGAAATCGAAACAGTTGCATGTATAAGAGATACGGTATCAGAAAAGGGGAAGAGGACTAACCAAGCTAGGGTCACAGGAATGGTTGATATACAGCAAATCACTGTTTAGGTTGAGATGGGCATCTCTCCCCATCTGCACTGTTGCGTAAGTAGCTTCCTCAGCCACAGTGCAGGGTGGAAAGTTAAGCTTCGCAAAGAGGCCATATGGTGGCAGCGAAATCTTGGACACAGATTTAGTAGCGAAGTCGGTCTCGGAGGTTACTACAACCTCTTGAATCTCGCCATGAGAGGGTTGTGGCCAGTGTGGAGTAAGAGCTGCCATCTTCGCTTACTATGGAGGGGATCTCGAAGATGGGTCGATGTGGCTGGTATGATTGGATTTTTAAGAGCGTTTGGCACTGATACGTAAGATTGTGAACTGTAGATTATATTTCAAGGGCTGCTTCTCTAAGGGATGAGGGGAGCTGAAACTTAGAATCACCGGATGGAAGGAAGTTCATCCCCTCATGTGCTCTCCCCTGCAGGGACGGACTCCTTGGCCATGATGGACCTCGGTACAAAGAACCGAAAAATCATGGTCGCAGCTACGAGGTGTTATAGACTTATTGGGCACTTCTGAAGCATTATCTGTTGTTCATAGATATATTCTCATGGGATGGACCTCTGCATGGCCAAAATATTCTTGGCGACTAGGAAATATACAGCAGAATAGGTGGTTGTATGTACTGATGTGAATGCCCCGCAGTTTCCGGTTGACTACATTTTGGGTCTCGGTAATTCACCCCTAAGATTTAGGCAAACGGTGTTGTTCATAGATGGAATATAAATCATTGTGATTGTTCAAAAGATACTATTAACTTCCAGTGGTCCTCCAATGAACACGGATTAATTGGTATTTGCATCATTGGCATGCTCCTAACTGGGAGCAGAGCGCAAATATAACCGTATTTTCGGCGACGACGACGTAGCATCGGAATTTAAGCTTAAAAAATGAGGGGCGAATAGCTCAGACCATTGTCCCGTCTATGGCTTGCATTTGTATCTTTCCGACCAAATGCCATAATTTATTGCTTACACTCTTTTTGTTGTTTATAATCATTTTTCGTAAAACTCTACGACGAGCATTTTCGTCTGAATTGCGCTTACGTCGCCTGTATGACCCCTTGATCGGCAGCGTCCCAAGATACCAAATTCTTCATAGCAGAAGAAGAGTTGGGCGTGTACAGAAGAGCATTCAATGCGTACATCTCATCTATATAGCGTTGACCAAAGGACAAAGATGCGTATCACTTACCATATAGATCTGTAGTTTGTCTGTAACCAACACAGCATTTCGAAGCTGTTCAGATGGCAAGAGCTGTAGGGATAGTAAATACAAATGACTTGTCCCGTATGATGCTGGATCAAGTGACCGGAATTATCAATTAGCCCTTTCGCCGACTTTGTTGCTCTTGAAGAGCTTGGTCGGAAGGATCTATTATCCCAACGTATTAATGCCAGACACGGTCACACGGACTTACTCTACCGTAGCTAGAACGACGTGATTGGCTAGGGCGTAAATACACATACAGTAGAGAAACGCTTCGTTTTCTAGCAGCCAGCCCCCCGGAGATTTTCGATATACCGTACCATTGGGAATTTTCCACGGGCCAAGGATCCGATCTGCAAGGGCGCTCTTAAGCCGCTTAAGTGTTGTACGTAAATACGATACAAGTCAGCACCTTATTCTGGCCAAGACGTAGCCCTCCCGATCCGTCGGAAGATTCCAGCACACGGGATTGGTTGCGGCGTAAAGACTCGTTGTGAATGGATGTATCCTAGCTTTGGAATAGCTATATTCTCCAGGAATCGGTGCAGACAAGTGCTTTGAAATCTAAAAGCCACAAAATATTGCAAGAATTAACGGTGCGATGACCAATGCACTGTCGCCTATCAGGATAATATTCCCCATCATCGGCAATACCGGTATCGTGCTCCGTGAGAATGGTAAGGATCTCTCGCCGAGTATGTACATAGCCATTTACATAGGTATGGAAGCATATGTCCAGCTTCTTCCGGTTTTGATATACTTATCCAGCAGCCAAAATGTGTAACTACCATTAAAAAAAGCTCGTGGCTGTAAATTAGATACAGTTCTATCGTGCCATCATCAAACCTGGCTAATTATGCTGACAAATCATTTTGTGTCTGCCGTAGGAATGATCTAGATACTGTCTGATGCAACAGTCTGTTAATGCTCCTCTTCCCCACGAGTCGCCAGTCAATCGGGTCGGACACCAGGAGGATCGCCAGGCAGTGGGGACCAACTATGTATTTATAAGCACACAGGTGTACGGTGGGGCTTAGACAATAGCAATAGCTCTCGGGATTTCTGTGGTGGTCGGGGTCGGGATAATGTGTGAACATGCGGATGTTCATTGCCGTTCTAGCTTAGTATCTCTCCAATCACATCTCGTACTGCGAGCAATAAAGCTATTCCGTGTCAAGACTTCGCACCTAAGCATGCTTCTTTCACATCCTTTGGGTGCGTGGGGCACGATAGCAGCTCGGCGGGGGCAACAGCCGAGTCCTCGTCATGGAGCTCCCTCCCATGCAAGAATCTTTGTAGAATGGGGCAAGGCTCTCGAGGGGTAAATCCCGTCATTGTGCCCATAAAAATGCAAGCTAGAAACACACAGGTACATAAAGGCCGCTAGAACCCAAGCTGATATCATCACTGCACTGCAAAAGCTCAGTTCGATTCGCTGCCATAGACCCAACTGCCTTTGGAATATAGATAAAGAAACGTCCTAAATAGATATATTCTACAATTTGATTATACCATTCAGAAATCATGTCTCACTCAACTCCCAAACTCATTTTTGGTACCGCCGGGATTTCATTGCTCCCTGAGACGACCCGAAACGAAATCTTCGAAATCTTGGATAAGCATGGCGTCAAGGATCTAGATACCGCATTCCTTTATGTAGGTTAGAGAGTTATGGGACACCATTTTCTTTAAAGTAACATCTTATTGACGTCAATTCTCTACACAGAAAGATAGCGAGAAGACTCTCGCTGCTCATGGAGCATCGACAAAATATATCATCCATACCAAGGCTCCCGTTGCGAGCCCTGGCGCTATGAAGAAACAGAGTGTTCTGGATGGTGTAGAGAAGAGTTTGGGCGATCTTGGCCTTAAGAGCGTGAGTTATCACTGTCATTGTCATTTCAGAATTCATTATTCTATGGCATATATTGACAGTGAGTTATAGGTTGAGTTATATTACCTTCACGGACCCGATCCGGCAACACCGCTTGAAGAGACCCTCTCTGCGATCCAGGAGATCTACGCAGCAGGAAAGTTCAAAAAGGTACGCCCTGAAGCAGACCCCTGAAGTGGATGCTTAAAACACTCACGCGAGGACCATTCTTGATTACTCCTCCCTATCCTAAGCCCATGACTGACAGAGCATCACTCTCTAGTTTGGAATTTCCAATTTCCTCCCGAGCGATGTTCAGAAAATATACGATATCCAGAAAGCAGCTGGTTCGGTCCTTCCAACCGTTTTCCAAGGCAACTATAACGCTTTCGCCCGTGAAATCGAGACAGACCTCTTCCCGCTCCTGCGCAAACTCGGTATCGCATTTTACGCCTATTCCCCAATCGCAGGAGGGTTCCTTGTTAAGGATGTCTCGAACCTTCGTGCAGGCAAGGCTGACGGTAGGTTTAGCAAGGAGGCACCTGTGGGAGCAATGTACAACACCCTGTATGGGAAAGAGAGCCTCCTCAATGCCCTTGAAGAATGGGCTAAGATCGCAGCTGATGCTGGCATCTCAAAGGCTGCTCTTGCCTATCGCTGGGTAACGTTCAACAGTGTCCTCAGCGCAAAGTATGGTGATGGTGTCATCATTGGAGCTAGCAAGTCTAGTCAGTTAGAAGAGAGCTTGAACGCCATCGAGGCCGGACCCCTTGATAAGGCCATTGCTGATAGAGTGGATGCGCTGTGGGATGGCATCAAGCATGAAGCTCCACGAGACAACTTCAACAGTTTCATTAATTTGAAGAACTGATTATAAGAGAATCAGTAATCTTGTAGAATAGACATGACGGCTGGAGGTGTCTGGTCGGAAGAGGAAATCCCACAGAATATCAAGAGCGCTCTAGAACGCGACGAGATAAATGGCATGCATACCCTGTGTAATCTCAAATTATAAGGAATAAAATACATCAGAAGCATTTTTAATTGGATATAAGCCGCATTGTAATAATTGGAGCGCAGCCTTTTTCGCACGAGTGTTGATTATTACAAAAGATGAGTCAGCAGGGAAGCAATCCCGGTGGCGATTCCTACCTCTAATCTAATCATGATGAAGTTCGTCATCCCATTTCGGCATCCGTAGATTGAAGATGGCATAGTGAGACAATTTATTGATAAAGTGTGTCCAAACAGATACTGGGTTAAGGCAATAGATGGAGTTTTGTAGATGAATAGTGTTGGAGAACTAAAAGCCCAGGCGCTATCTTTTAGAGGCTTTGAACTTGTTGCTGAGAGGTCTTGGCTACCATTACTCTTCTCCATGTTCAATACACGATGAGATTGCCTCCGACTTGAGTTTGGTACAAGCTGCTACTTCAATAATATGATCCAATTCTGACACGTGTCATAGTCAGTCGAGTTCCACAACAACCAATATACCTTTTGGATTTGAAGACCTATCAAGAGGCAGGCCGGATGCTACAGGGCCTTACCACATACATACCTGGGCTCGACGAGTCAAGTCACGCCTATAATCCCCTATGCTAGACTCGGACTCGGATCAGTCTCCGAAAGTATGTGTTAGAGCTTCAGCCCCAATTGCTGATGCATGCTCAGCATCAAGGCGAGGAGTCGCCACCTCACAACAAAATCCAGAAGATGACTCAATTAGATCTTCAACCCAAGATCCTCACGGTGGAGAGGAGTATTCATTAATGTCGAGTAGAGGTATTCAAGGAAGTCGTGCGTTTCAATTCATTGACGAGCGTGAGATACGCCAGCCAGAGAATGCAGAGATTCGCCGCGCTATAAGAGCGCATGCCAGACGAGATGTTACATTGAGGCGCCAGAGAGAGAATGAAGCATACAGTTCTCGCTTTGCGAGAAACAGGAGGCTTCTGAAGAAGGATGCCGTGTTCTCCACCCCAGATCAGAGTCCGAGTCCGTCAGCCCGAGCTCTTGTTTCGACTGGGTCGGATAATGACTCCAATTCGCCTTCTATTCGTGAACCAGTTAGACCAGTTACACGCAATACCCGTGCTACGAGATCTATTCCTATTCACGTATTCCCTGTGGCTTCTTCTCAATCGAACACCACGGATAGCACTTCTGCTTCTCAGCAAGGTCGCCGCCTACATCAGATTATGAGGCAAAGCATACCTATGCAGAGTACATATACGCCAAACGTTTCTGTTAGTAAGTCATGCAACGCATTTTGACCATATAATTCAGTTATAGAATCATATTTTCTGTTTGCAAACGTACTAACCGCTTCCTCCTTCCTAGCGACACCTTATGCTTTGCTAATGGGCTCTGACGGCCCACCGCTCTACATGCATCCGCATCGCTGGCCATTCGCACAGTCTATCCAAGGCTCACAGCCGGCAACGTCGGTTTATATGCCAACTAGCAGCATTCCAATCCCTAATGTACGCTCAAAAAGACCTTGTCTGCTGAAAAGTGCGCGCATCAATCTCTGGATTGTCAATAGCGTTGATTATTTCATTTTCAAGGATAAATGTATCAAATGGGTCAATGAACGCTTGAGTGACCCTTCGAAGGGTATTGATGAGACCACAGTTGGTGGCATTATGCTGCTTACTAGCCTAGAGGTGGGTCATCCATGATATTCTCCAAGATCCTGCTTTCACCATTCTGTCGACAATTGCATTACAGGATACAAATTGGCTTCCGTCAATTAAATCACTTCTCTCTTTATCAAATAGAGTATCATCGTACAAGCTAACGGTGGATTTTCAAGCTCTGTCGCGGGAACAGTAGGGAACTCGTTGCTCATATGGACGGTGTCGAACGTATCGCGAGTATCCGTGGCGGCCTCCATCAGATGAAAGGCAAGTTCCATTTCCGCGAAAAAATTCAATTGTAAGTCGCTCTTCCAATATTGAGGTTCAAAGTCCACTCTCTCTTGAGAATCTCCTTATCATTGGTGTCATTTGTATTCCAGAGACCAACAAAATGTGTCTTCACCAATCAGGATCGACCTCTTAGTAGCAATAATGCTAGACGCTCCGCCGCGATTCCCGACTATTAGACCTGTCCAACCCATTGAGCCTCCTCCTCAGCTACATGGGCTCATTCAGATCCCTGATTCGCCGTTATATGGTCACTGCCAACTGCAAGATGTATTGCAAGATTCTCCGTTCTGCAGCAGATCGATTGCAATCTTACAACATATGCAAGCCTTGACTCGCACCTACCTGGGTTCTACTTCAACAGGAACCACAGGTGCTTTGGAGCTGCTTCCCATTGTATTCTCGGAGCTTGATATTGTTCCCACTTCTAGTCCTCATAGCCTTGGTCGTCTCCTAGTATCGTCACCGCCATCACTTCTCACCATCATCTCTCTAGCCGCAACGCTCTACACCCGTCTTTTCGAGACACTGCTACTGCCAGTCTCTGTCTCCTCCCTGACCTCGGCACTTGTGTCCTCGATCGAGTGCGTGGACCATGATGAGATCTGGATGAGATACCCGGGGATCCTTCTCTGGATCGTCCTCACTGGATGCGTCTCTACGCCTGGAGAAGAGGGAGAGAGAAGCTATTTCTTACTCTGGGCTACAAGGATTGGGCTGAGTAGTGTGTGGGGCTGGTGGGATGAGATGAGACGCAGTTTGGAGGTTTTTGCTCTGGTGAGGAAAGGGAAGAAGATATAGAATAGATATTATGGGAATTTATATCCTCAGGCTCGAGAACAACCAGTATAGCATAAAGCTTATCAGAGCAATCGATCACTCAATGCATGAATGCTTCGTGATAAGGATATATCTAAACGCTGCAGTATGCAGGTCGCCGTGACTCTCTAGGTTGTGAACAATACTACGTACGCGGGCCGGCATGACGGATTAGTCTGCCGTTGCTACCTTACACGGTGGAGAAGACACAAAGAGGGAATGATATAGGCGGATGAAGGGGTACAGAAGGTTCTAAAATGCGATGAAATTAGGCCCGACGGAACGAAACCTTACGACGATCATAGATGACACTAGGGCTGAAATAGTAGGTGATTGTGCGAATCAAATTGCTAAAGTATCTCCAAAGCAGTGCCCTAATTTAGTGGTCCAATAGTGCGTGATAGCCTGTGGTGGGCTAGAACAACAACCCAAGTTTGACATGGAACACCTAAAAAATACTTGGAAAATATAGGGTGGTACAAATATATAACCTAACAGTAATAATGATTGGAATGTAACCAGACCCTTCTTCTCATCTTCAGGCTTGATGTAATCATAGATACACGCCCGGAATTGTATTACTAAAGTAGCCGTAATACTGATCGGCCCGAGCCTCGATGATCATAATATTTAAGCAATAGGTCATGAGGGATGGTGAGCGCCAGGATGGTTAAATTGAAGACGCATGGTATATATGGAGCAATACGTGGGAATTAGACAATCGGAAATTGGAAATTCGCCATTACCCTGTTATAAAATGCCCTGAATGTATATATATGGGATTAGTATATAAGATGCCTATATACCCCTAGAGCAAGTGATAACTCCTCTCCTTCCTAGAACCCCTTTTTCCCAGCCTTCTCCAGATCACCAAGATAAACGCCAGACCATGCCCTGATCCCCATCCGAAAGCTTTCATATTCATGATTTGAACCTGCTTGAACCTTGAGATTTCGTCTCGTACTCCCTTCCATGCTTCGTTCATTATCTCAATGTGTACCCTTCATATAGTCATGTCATATCATAGCCGCCGATTCAGCATCGGGCACCTTGGATGTGGTCGCCACACCTGCGCCTGTGCCTGTGCCTGTGCTGTGCTCAGCACCACTAGCCGCGTTACTGGACTCCCTACTGAGGCCTAGAACCCGCTGCAGGCTCTTCCTAATACCACCGCCGCTGGCATCCGGCCGGATCGGCTCCCCTTTCATACCGGATTCCTTATCTCTATCCTTCTCCTTGTCAAAACCGAGGATCCCAGCGACGCTGAGCTTTCTCCGGCCCTTCTTCAACACTGCAATGTTTTCGGCTGGCGTCGCTCTCGGAGGCCACTCTCCGTCCCTCTTCCACCCTTGCACACAACTCCTAGTAACGTCTTTTAGGTTCATAGGACAACTAGGCGTTAGTGACTGGATGATGATCTTATCGTATATGGTGTTGTAAGCTGCTGGGGTGATGCTTGCCCTCATTACATTATTTGGGGGTAGCAGTGGTCTTGGAATAGGGACCTCAACATCATCGTACCATTCCTCATCATCTTCAAGATCTTCGACCGCCGTAGAAGAGGATCCATCTGTTCCGGTTAGCGACGGGGAGGTGCGGCGTGCGGCACCAAGCTTTGAGGCTCGCGAGACCTTGCGTGCGCCTGTCCAGGCGTCACGACGGCGAACAAAGCATTGTAGGCCTTGATTCCACGCCATCTCCTGCGCAAGGCGTCGCTGCCGGCGCCTTTTTCGCTCAATGGCATTCCTGCCAATGGTGTCGCCGACAGTGTCTGGACTTTCGAACTTAAAAGGGCTACGAGGCAAGGACGATTTAAGGAGATGAGCTGAATCTGATGCATTATCTGTGGAGCTGCCTGCGAGAAGAGGGTGGGAGTTGTCCTCCGGTTCACTGATGTCACTGAGCCATTCATCTCGGGGCCTCCAGACCGAGGTCTCATCTATGTTGAGGAGCTGGAACTCGGGTGTGGCGTCTTCCTCGCCTTCCTGATCGGATTCGTTCTGAGGCCATTCCCACTTCCAATCAGTTCGTACGCGCTCCAGAAGATACCTCTTCACGGCCTCCTTTTGCTTTGCTCGATCCTTGCTGGTTAGATCTGCCTCATAGGGCGTCAACGCATTGCTGCTTGCCATCACCCGCCGGCGTGCTGCTCCGGAGCCGAACGTATGTATATGGCTAAAAATCATTTTAGAATCCGGCAATGCTTCTGTTGCTGTTGGTTCTGCGGCATCGGCAGCAGAATGGTCTGGGGCAGAGGTGCTTGAAGAGCTCGTCTCTGGAGTGGGCAGCACTGTGCTCACAGCGGTGGAGTGCAAGGCCACGAGCGGCGATTCTGGCGCTGGTGGTATGACAGCCGCGTGTGGTTCCACTAACAAACCCGACAGTTAGCTCGAGGCCTCCATATGATGCTGGAGCAGATGCATAGTCAACGCTGGCTCCAGGAGAACCCGCGATTTCTGCTCTCTCTCTTTATCTTACGACCATACCTTCTTTGTGCTCAATCTCCTTATTAGTCTTTACCAGGGCCGGGGTTCCCTCCGTCAGCGAGTCATGTGCCTGTTGGACCACGGGCAGACCCGCAACAGAGGACGTGGCGCCGCTACTGCGATCTTCTGGAGGCTCTGAAACGTTCAGAGCAGGAGCAGAAGTCGCAGTCAGAGCCGGTGAGAGCGAATCGGGGTCGTCAGGGCTTTGCGGCGATGGCCGCAGGAGTGCCGATTCCCCATGATATAAGCTTGCTGCTGCGGGTGTAGTGTCCCGCACGCGACCAAGTTGGTCGGTGCTCGAGCCCTCGCCACAGCTCTCTGCTTCACCGCGGGGCAGGGTCAAGGAGCCTCCGTCGTCGAGGCGGGCGGTCAGCGGTGGTTGAGACATGGCGCATTGTTGTTGGTACTGGTGGCGTGCGCAGAGGCTGGGGATTGAGAATGGGGATGGCAAGACAAGGCGAGAGCGAGAACGTAAGATGGCGATGGCAGCAGATTTTTTTTTCTATCGTGTTGCGTGGTCGTGCTCAGGAGGGGCGATCGTCGTGGCGCGGCGGCTTGGGTTGGTCTGGAGCCCAGTGATATCAGCTGTCCCTCGACCCTAACGGCTGGCCTAGATCCTTCACTGTCCTGATTGCTGCGTTATTCGCGAGCATTGTGTTCTGGTCGCACGACCAGCGACAGCTGGGGTGAGAATCACTTAGTTGAGCTGCTGTACATTACCGCGGCCACTTAACCGGGATGGTATCGCGCTGCAATAACTATTCTACTGCTGCTACGATTGCAAGTCTTAAAAAGATTGACTGCCTGGCCATAGGGTTCTGGGTGCTGGACCCTCATGTCCGTACGCCACATTGCTGTGCGCCGAGAATGTTCAATAAAAATGTCCGTCCGCATCGAACCTCTTGCACCGTTGTACAGTAAACAGCCCGTCCTACTCTGCATCAGTGAGGATCCTAGACTGTGTAGTACGTCGTTCCAAGGCATCCTGGGCACTGATAAGCCCTGCCACGATTGCGTACGCCCCCCAAGCTTACAGCCCTGCTGCTTGCGTCCCGCGCGGAGTTAAGACTTGGAAACGGGATGCTTGAAGCCGCGTGTTACAAGCCATACAGTAAGTACTTTGAATGTTTGATCGGAGAGTGCGCCTCGACGCAGGCAGATGTATGACAACTCGCCAAAGCGCAGGTAAAGCAAGGCGTAACCGTTTCTGGTCGTAAAGTGTTCATCATCAAGGACTGGCTGCCATTTCATCCCGGAATCGATGCGTGCAGATGTACAGAAAGAGAGGTGCCATCATTAAGGCAGATACTGTACATCTTTTATGACCCATATGCAATTCGCAGGCACCCTGTATCTAAGAGAAAAGAGGGGAAAGAAAGGGAAATTTTCTTGCAAATTGTCAATAAGCTCTCGCAGTAGCAAAACATATTATGGTGCTGGCTCAGGGTCGGAAGTTCCAACTAATGGTGGTGGTTGGCGCATCCTCGGCAAAAGTCATTGGATGATCTCACGCGATGCTCAACAACTGCCCGAAAGTCCAAGCTTCGAGCTTCAATATCGTAATACTGTGTATGCGCTTTCGCATGGAATCCGCTCCCAGCCTCTCCACAGCTCCGGCCTGATGGAACTCCAGCTCGCAACGAATGAGAGGATAGCCCAAAGTCATCCTCTTTCTACAAAGCCGGCACGCTGCCGCCATGCTTTCCGCCTTCACGGCTCGACCTATTGTTGAGTTCCGCCAGCGAGACAAGTCCAAGATCGAGTCTATCCTAGCGTACGGTGTGTTTGTACAGCTATTCTAGCTTTGAATAAAGCATAGCTATGGGCGGCTTACTAACGGAGAGTATAGGAGATCGGATATTGGTCGGATTGAATTCAGGCGACCTTCGTGTATATCGTGTCAACGAGCCCGGCAATGATGAAGCCAAACTGAATGGTTCGTCCAAATCCGAACCTGACCCTTCCACCAGCGCCCAGTCTTCTTCGTCTACCTCGGCGACTAAGCCAGCTGACCTTCTTCGAGAAGTGGAGAAGTTCTCATCCAGAGCTATCGAGCAGCTGGCAAGGATAAAGGAAGCTGGCATTCTGATATCCTTATCGAACTACCACGTCTCCATTCATGACGAACAAACATACACGCTCCAGGAGCAATTGGCTAAAACCAAGAATGCTACTACTTTTGCTGTCACCTCAAATATTGTCAAGGATGCGGTTACAGGGATCCCCGAGATCATCTCCAAGCTAGCTGTTGCTGTGAAACGGAAACTTTTGTTGTGGACATGGCATGATTCGGAGCTTTTGCCCGATGTCACGGAGATTACGCTGGCAGAAGGGATTCGCACTCTGACATGGGCCTCCGTCACCAAGATCATATGTGGATTAAACTCCGGTTACGTGGTGGTGGACGTCGAGACGCAAGCAATCGAAGATATTGTTGGACCGGGCGCCATAGGCGGCGCTTCGGCGTCTCAAGGAAGTCGATTCGGCGGCATGAGTTCAAGCATGGGATACATGGGTCTTGGGGGTTATACTCCCAAGCCCCTTGCAACAAAGCTGGCAGATGGAGAAATGCTTCTTGCGAAAGATATTAATTCCCTGTTCATCACACCCGAAGGAAAACCGCTAGAGAAGAGACAGATACCATGGCAACAAGCACCCGAGTCGATAGGGTACTCTTATCCTTATATCATATCACTATTACCACAGTCAAAGGGAATCCTAGAAGTGAGAAACCCCGAGACGCTCTCTCTCCTCCAATCCATTCCCCTCCCAAACGCTAGCCAGCTCCATTTTTCACCGCCAACAGTCAGTCTTGCCCACGCCGGGAAAGGCTTTCATGTTGTTAGCGACCGTTGTATATGGCGAATGGAAACCACGGATTATGATTCACAAATCGATGAGCTTGTGCAGGGGGCACACTATGATGAGGCAATCAGCGTCCTTGAGATGCTTGAAGACGCCCTTTTGCGGAACAAGCAAGAGCGTCTTCGTGAAATAAAAATGTTGAAAGCTCATGTGCTGTTCGAACAACGGAAGTACCGGGATGCCATGGATATCTTCACCGAAGTCCGGGCTCCTCCCGAGCGGGTTATCAGGCTCTATCCAAAGGCTATTGCAGGAAACCTTTCGGAACAAGAATCGCCGGCCACTGAGGTTCGTGCGGAGGAGGGTGAAAGCAAAGCGCCAAGCACAAATGGCGAAAACCCTACTAATGGTGAAAGTCCGAAGGAACCTGCGGCCTCAATAAGGTCGGCAGAGAGTATTCCTCTCGAGGGTAAAGACCTCATAACCGCACTCCTTGAGCTCAACGCGTTCCTGGTGGATACGAGGAACAGGATGAAGGAATTCATAGACGCTGAGACTGGCAAGGTCTTCCCGCCCAAGCAGAATGGTCAGAACGGATCTTCCACAAATGCATTTGAATCGCTTCTGTTGTCACCTGTCTCTGACGAGGATCGGGACCGTGAGCAGAAACTAAAGGACACGGCGAAGCTAGTTGACACCACGCTGTTCCGCTCTTATATGGTCGCGAGGCCGACTTTGGCTGCCTCTTTATTCCGGATTCCCAACTTTTGTGATCCCGATGTTGTGAACGAGAAGCTGTTGGAGAGTGGGAGATATAATGACCTGATCGATTTCTTCCATGGCAAGAAACTACATCGGCAGGCTCTCGAGCTCCTGAAAAAGTTTGGAATGGATAAGGATCAGACACCAGGCGCAGAAGCACTTCAGGGTCCTCAACGAACCGTCGGCTACCTCCAAAACCTTCCGCCGGATATGATCGATTTAATTCTCGAATTTGCCGAATGGACTCTTGGTGTCGATCCGGAACTTAGCATGGAAGTCTTCGTTGCTGACACTGAGAAAGCTGAGATGCTGCCTAGGGATCGCGTGGTTGATTTCCTGCAACGCATTGATGTCCGTCTCGAGGTGCAGTATCTGGAACACATTATCAACGAGCTCAATGACTTGACACCGGCATTCCACAACAGATTGGTTGTGGCATATCTAAAAGAATTAACAGAGAGACAGGATCGAGATTCTAATGAGTGGAAGAATCTAATGAGTCGTTTGCTGTCGTTCCTAGATACTAGCTCACAGTACTCCCTCGTGAAAGCGTTTGGCTTAATTCCTAGGGATGGTATGTCTCCGATTAAATTTCAGTAGAACGCATTCACTCACTATAACTTCAGACCCAGAATTCTACGAGGCGCAAGCACTAGTTCTGAGCAATATGGGCCATCATAAACAAGCCCTTGAGATCTATGTTTTTAAGATGAAGGATTACGAGAAGGCAGAGGAGTGAGTTATTTCTAGCTGATGTGAATCCTCTCCCCATATGGAACTATGCTGATGGGTATTTTACAGCTACTGCAATAGAGTTCATCTATCTCAAGATCCGTCCGACACTGCTCTAGGACAATCCCGACGGCCTTCAACATCCGAGCCTGAAGATGCTCTCCCATCCGTGTACCATACACTCCTTGCACTATACCTGACTCCACCTCCACCATACGAGGCAAATTGGCCACCAGCTTTAGATCTCCTTTCCAAACATGGCTCCCGTCTCCCTGCGTCGTCAACCCTATCTATCATCCCAGACCCTCTCCCCGTAGCCGAACTAGAATCATATTTCCGAGGCCGCATCCGCGCAGCAAACTCCATTGTCAATGAGGCGAGGATTACCGCAGGCCTTCGACTGAGCGAGGTCGTCGCTACCCAGTCCAATCTCTTACTAGGCGAAGGCCTGGCGTCGGGCGCATCAGGAAGGAATCGTCGGGTTCTGGTGGGAGAAGATCGCGTTTGTGGTGTGTGCCACAAGAGGCTGGGAGGGAGCGTAGTAGCAGTCTTGCCGGACAACGCTGTTGTACATTATGGATGTCTCCCTCGCCTAAGCAGTAAGCGGCGAGAGAGCAACGGCATTGAGACGAGTAGAAAGCCCAGTTGGGGTTTCTAGTCCGTGGAGCTTTCCTTAATTGTCTCTGTTCGAAATCTGTTTATACGGGATATCCCCTTATTTTTTGCCTCCTGATCGGATTTTGGTCGATAGATATACCATACATAGCGTAGGAGTTGCATCTTTTTTTCAACGAACTGTTGATTGGGTGGAGGTGGCGGTGACTTGGATATACCAATTATTGCAAATAGCCAAATCATTCATCTGACAACGTGTCGCTCCAATTTCCTCCCGTAATTCTAAGAATCTTCTTCCACAACCTCTTCGCCGTAATTATCTTCTTCTTTCGCCTCGTCAATGGCCAGCTTTCCCGCTGCTCCCGGCGCAGCTGCTTCCCGAGCCTTGTCTTGTTCCATTCGTGCCGTGAGATCTCTATTGATCTCCTCCTGCAATTCTGCAGCGGCAGTTTTCAGAGTCGACAAGTATGTTGTTTTGTCCTTGGTGGAATCAGTTTGCGGGGTGGCCAGTTTCTTGACGTGTGTGAAGGCTGCGTTGGTGGGGGAGTTGTAGGTGGCTGATAAGACCTGGTATTTCTGGTGTGCAGAAGCAAGAGGTACTTCGTCAGCCATGATTCTTCTAATCTCTCGCAGATTTGTAAATGAGAAAGATCCAAAAAAAGGTTATTAGTTGCGAAGGATGGTACTTGTACAGAGGTTGATGTCGCGACAGGCGTACAGTTTCGGATTTTAAAATTCTGGTTGGCCAGGAATCGCTTCTACCTCCCCGCCTGCAAGCTTAATCATTCGAGAGCAGCAGTCAATTCGATACGAAGTGGCCAAAGTTGCAGCGGGAACCAATGCACAGCCTTACGGCTCCCGTTCCTGTCATTCCCATTTGTATCATTTCCAAACCACGCAACCTTCGTCGCCATGTCATCTGGTGAAACTGCTTCCAACTTGAGGTAACATTATTGTACCCCCGCCATTGGCTCCGTCACATTCATTATGCGAGTTATGTGATACGTTTATGCACAGGCTCATAAACAAAAGAGGGCACCATGGCAACACCAGGGCCGCCCCGTCAGCCGGGGAGCTTTTCACCCATTGTTCCTCTGCAATCCGCGTCTTCACGACCGACTCTTCGAACCGTCGAATCTTCTTCATCTGACGATTTCCCGGCTCTCTCAGTTCCCAGCCAGCAGCAGCAGCAGCAGCACGCGCAGGTGCAGAATGCACCCTCCCCCATCCGACCTTCCCAAGGCGCCGTCACCTTCCATGCCAACTCCAGTGTGACCAGCCTGCAGAACTTCTCATCGAGACCAAGTGCCGCCGCCCTCAGTCGCACCGAACTGCCGCAGAGAAATGTGTCACCGACGTCTCTAGCTCAGAAGCCATCTACAGGTGATCTTTCCCGAGGTCACGGCCGGAAACACTCGCAAACCCAAGGCTCCTTTGAGCCATATCTTCCAACAGCGGCGCATTCCAATCTCGGAAGCATGGCGAATCTAACCCAGACTCTATCAGCAAGTCAGATTGCGGCCCAGGCGGCCATGCAGCATCAGACTCAGCATATGCGACAGAGATCACAGACTGTACCTTCCCCGCAACTAGAAACCGCGGCTGCATTGGGCAATAGAAAGGTGTCAAGGGGACCGCTGTCACCTCCTGTTCTCAGTTTGACGGAAGCCTCTGGACCAAAGGACAACGCACTTGCGCCGCAGTCATATCAGAATGGTTTACTGGGGAGCCAAAATGCTGCTCAGACAGCAGCGAATGCTGTATTTCAAAAGTCCCCCGGTTCGTCTCCAGGCCTGCCACCGACGGACTACGAACCTCGATTACAATTAGATAAGCCGATTAAGATTGAGAAGGCAAAAAATAAACTATTCTCCAGACCTGGGAAAATTGGGATATCGAAGGACAAGGAAGCCAAAGGGGGGCCGTTGCCGAGTCCTAATAAACTCGGCACATATGGACTAGGAGCTCTTCAAAGGGCTAATATGAGCACTAATAGTTTGATCGACACCGCATCGAGCTCAGCTAGTATATATAGCATGCCCAACTCCTCAAGTGCAACTATTAGAGCTGTTGAGGCGCCACCAGAGAAAGATAAGGAGAAGCACAAACATCATTTTCTCTCACGACAAAAACACAAGCTCAGTGGAAAAGACGACCACCACCTACCACTATCGTCAGCTTCCTCAAATTCAAAGCCAGTTGATCCGAGTGCTCCAAGTAGCCTATATAATTTCAACCTACCGCCTAGTCCAGGTCACGCATCTACCAGCTTTTCAAAGTCAGTGAGTGGGTTGGATTTGAGACATGGTGGCCGAGCGTTAAGAGAGAAGAAGAGGGAAGAAAAAGCCGAGGCATCTAGAGACACCGATTCACCATTCCAGAATAGCAACGAGTGGGCTGGCCCCTCGAGCATTGGATCCGCTGGTGGCGCTTCATACCTAGCAAACGGCACGTACGCTCCCAGTCTATACGGAGGAGAGACCCAGGATTTTAGTAGATTTGGGTTGAATAACATGGGGCCAGACGATGCCTGGCCTTATCTGAGATCAAAATTGCTGATAGTATTTGAGGGCGAAGATTTACGATTACCAGTGGAGGACCTAAATCGTCTCGTCTCGTAAGTATTGTCATTATCCAGATGTTTTCTCTTTTTTTTTTTTTTTNAATTTTTTTTTCATGGACCGATTTATTAACGCTTTAAGCAGGATTCATCTCCAAAGATGCATTCAGAAACGCGCTCCGACTATTATAGTAGAGGATCTGCGCGATCTCTTACATACGGGGTTCTCCTCGTTAGATCAGACACTGCTCTACACTCCTGACGATCGTCTAATTCCCCACTTAGTAGAGGTGTGGATCTTTACATTTACGTCGGTTTTGCCATACATGCAAGCGGTTTTCCTACCCCTCGATTTAGAATTCTCAGGAAATGGCCCTCTTATGTCCTCGGAGCAGGCTGCAGAATTCTGGGGCGCATTACCATCATCCGTAGTGTCCGGAGGGGTCCCGGGCAGTGTGGGATTGGCTAGCAATATTCCAGCAAGCCAAGCTTTGGAAGTACGCCGCATCGTCCTCACGGCTTTTAGAGATGCCGTTATTCTCCCACGTTTTGATACTCTCAAAACCATATTCTCACGACTATCTCTCGAAAGCATAAACCTGAATCCTTCAGGGGACATGCTCTCATCCTCTCCAGATTCGTTCTCGGGTGGTAGACCTGGCACTGCTATGTCGCTAGATCCGAGTCTAGCAAGTTACGGCAGTCAAAGCACTACTCTACTCGGAGGAGGAAGCGGCGATGGGAGCGGGAACCGTTCTCGGGCAATCAGCAACGTCTCCATGGGTTCCTCTGACCATTCTGTCACTGGTCTAGGAATTGGTATGCCACAACGCCCGTTCACTCCATCCAGTCAGCATGCCTTCGGGTCTTTCCAAGCACTGAGTCAGCGGCGCGCTACAGTAGAAGATACGAGCAAGCAGTTGACTGAGACGATTGGCAGAATGTTCCAGTGCATGAGTGTGCTCTCTTCTGTAGGGGTTGGTGTTGGTGGAGATGAGGGGGCGCAAGCGAAGATGGAAGAGCTTTGCACAGGTTTGAAGTTGAATTGGTTGGGGAGAGGGAGAACGGGAAGGAACCGGAGGGGTTTGATCGGCGCAAAGGTTGGTAGGAGGGAGGAGGTCAGTGTTACATGATTTCCAATTTTGGGACTGGGAGTATTCATCATGAGATTTGGTGCAATCGGGAAATGAGTCTTCATGGATTCGCGCAGGGAACAGGTAACTGGAAGGTATTTCGGAGTATGCGTCATGTCACGTAAAACAGAAGACTTTATAAGATTTAGAACATTGATCCTATATGATGTACAAATATATCCAGTTCACAACGTAATCTCCAATCCTCTNGTCCTTCCTTTTCCCATATTCCATGTTCTGTGTATTTCAGGGAGTAACTAGGGTATGTGGAGAGCTCGAGTCTAGGAGTAAGTCAGTAAATTTGCGACCCTCCAGCAGTGTAATCAATTCTTGAAGACTTGAGAGAATTGGACAGTCTGTTCAGACAAAGTGTACTGGCAAGTAGCAGGCCTTCCACGTATGAAAGACCCGGACAGCGTGAATTTTAATCATGGTCGATTAAGTTGGGAAAAGAAGAATCGTGTAATATCATCACGACAAGACTGTGCAGAGAAGTGGATGTATGGCTAAGAAAATTAACGTACCCAAGAGAGATCTCGAAACAGTACAGTATGCCTATACACTCTTCCTTTAAGAGCTGTCGGGTTACTGACTGTTATAGAAAAGAAAACAAATTCTCTGTAGGAGAAAGTTTGAAGCTATTTCTACGGGTCGCCAAGAAAAAAATTAGTGCGAGGATCACATGATAGGCGCGTGATTTCTGACTTCTGATTTCGGCGGTTTCAAACCGAGCCGATCACGTGCCTGCATTGGAATGGACGAAATTGCGCCAATTACGCCGGAAGGGGCTGTCGTCGGCCGTAGCGGCCAACTCGCCATAACCAGGAGCGCAACCCCAGTGCCCAGGAGGAGGGAGAAGGCCTATCTGCAGATGGTCGAGCCATGATCGGCACCAGTATCGAACATCCTTAACTTCCTCTAGCCCTACGTTCCTGTGCGGTATTTACATATCCCTCAGCTCAATTCCTCTGTTGCTAGGCTGTGAGCGCCATCCCACCGTCCTGCTGGCCCTGAGAGCAGACAGGTACCTGTTTTCTTCATGTCATTGTTATAGGAGCCAGGTCCGTATCGCCTCCGGTGACCGATCTTTCTGGAGATTGAGTATTTCCAATCGACGCTCCGACCCAAACCCCGAATAGACAATCTCCGTCCGCGAGATTGACACAACACCCTCGGAGCCGTGATAAAGGAGCGCTTCCTGGGCTTGTCCCTATCGCCATCGCCCTCATTAATCTTATAGACGTCGTCGACGGGGCTGGTAAAGCCGCTGTTGCGACAAATACCGTGCTGACGGCCGGCGATCTCCCTCACTGCGCGGTCGGACTGTCGCAGAGAGAACGTTTTTGCCAGCCTCAACCTGCTTCCTTGGACGGGGTTGCCAAGTTACACAAGAGCTCTCGCGGCTATTCATAATCCAGGCCGAATTCCAAGGCCCGCTTCGTGCTATCCCCCACAGCTTTCTTCGAAGTATTTGCGCCTTCGGATTTTAGCCTGTTTACCGTCGCGACAACACGCTCTGGACGATCCATCGCGACATATTTTGGGCTGAAGGAAGAGATTAGCCTCTCTTTTTTCACGACGATACAGAAGTGTCACACGCGACGCGAGTGGTCGAGCCGCTAGTTCTTGCGAGGGGAGCAGCGGCGAAATTTCTCCTGGAAGACGCATGTTACGTGTAGGATTGCCATACCTCGATATCCACCCCGTGGATAATCGGTCTGCTCCATCATGATGACGAGTTTGGCCCAGGCGTACTCACCACATCCTGTGGGACTCCCACAGCACCCAGGCGTGCCCCAAGGACATCCGATGGCGGGAGTTCCACATACTCAGGGACCACAGGGCGGTCAACCAGGCCCCGGGATGCCTCAACAAATGCACATGGGCGTGTCTGGTCCTGGTCCCCAAGTAACTCAAGCAGGCGCTCTAATGGGTGCAATGCCTCCGGGAGCTGGCGGACCAAGTGCTCATGCTCTATCACATCTAAATCCAGCTCAGGCGCAACAGGCGCAATTGTACCAGCAACAACAAGCCATGAATTGTACGTAATTTTATTTTTTGCTCATTCTTTTTGGAAAGGATCTGCCGATGCCGCCTTGACAGATATATCTGAGTTTCATATAAGTCTAACAAGTTGCTGATGGCTAACCTTGTATTTGTGTTGTAGTTGCAAATAACCCCCAATTACAGCAAATGCAACAGCAACAACAGCAGATGATCCAACAACAGAGGCAACAGGCCGCCCGGCAGGCGCTGATAGCTCAACAATATGGCGGTATGCCGGTCGGCATGCCAAATGGAATGAATCAAATGAATGCAGCTCAGTTTGCCGCAATGAGAGGCACTCCGATGCCACGACCTGTGAATCTACCCCAGCATCTTCAAGCTCAGCAACAGGCGATGGAACAGCAGCAGGCACAACAGCAAGCACAACATCAAGTGGGTGGAGCTATAGTGATAATTTAGATGGTGATACTGATCTCTCTACAGCATCAACAGCAGCTTATGGCGCAACAATTAGCTATGCAGCAGCACGCGGCACAAGTACAGGCGAACACTCCAGGTCAACCGGGACAGATGGGTCCACAACAATTGCAGAATCTACAACAGGCTCAATTAGCTGCCCAACAGCAGCATCAACAGCAGCAGCAAGCCCAGGCCGCCGCCGCTGCAGCTCAGCAGAACCAAGGTCAAGCGCAGGGACCGCATCCCCCTCAGCAAGGGCAGCAGAATCCTCAGGGCCAGGCACAACAACCTCAGACTCCAGGCCAGCAGCAAGCTTCAGCAATTCAGCAGCAACAGCAGGCTGCTGCGGCTGCGGCTCTGATGCAACAACATCAACAGCAAAGACAAGGCGATAAAAAGGGACAGTGTATTTTGCGACTGCTTCAATTTGGTGATTTTTTGAGCAACTTCACAGGGTCCTCCAAGCCTCTAGAAGCATACATGACGGCCGGAAACCGGCTCGCAGCGCAGGCAAATAAGCAAAAGGATGATCTCAACTACTGGACAGCTTTTGTAGATCGATTCTTCTCGCCTCGAGGAGTGTTCCGGCATTCTGTCTGGATAGTCGATGAAAAGTCGAACGAAAAGTCGAATAAGCAGTACGAGATAACGTTCCCAGCACTGGCACGCTATTTCTTTACGCACTTCGAAAGTGGAGTCAGGAGCATGCAGATGTTAATGGAAAAAGGTCTTGAGAGAGAGCTACCTAACGGACACTACGTTGAGAGCCAAAAAGCTAGCTTTGTCTATTGGTTTGATAATGGATCACAGGTAAGTTATGTTTGGATTCTACCTCCTCACGTGGACAATATATTCCTAGCGATACGTGCATAGTTCTAGCTGACGCATTACAGCTCGTTGCAACGGGTACACTGCGAGCCCATTTCGATGGCGAACAGAAAATCGAACTTTTGGAATTCAATACAAGTAATCACGAGGAATATCTTTCGAAGTCTAGTATTATCGAAGCTGCTCGTCCACTTCATGAATGGGTGAAGGAATGGCATAGAGTAAACAATCCACCTGACAGCAAACAGTCACCGGAGATGAACAAGAAGAAGGCAAAGGCCATGAAATCGCCTAACCAGCCACCACCTAGCATGAACATCCCATTAGCGAACGTTAAGTCTACCATGGGAATTACACCTTCGGTGTTCCAATTTTTAGAGGTATGTCTAGGACGCTTGAAAGACAGTCAATTCTAATGGATGTTCTAGTTTGCTGAAGTGATGGGCCAAATGAACCCCCTATTCACATATTCACATCACAATCCCACGCTCGCCCCATATGCGGCTCTTGATCAGTATGTGGCTCAAGTAGCACAAAAC
Organism: Scytalidium sp. 3C; assembly: GCA_000743665.3. NCBI lineage: Eukaryota > Fungi > Ascomycota > Leotiomycetes > Scytalidium > Scytalidium sp. 3C. Next base: position 191,609 of record JMRO03000075.1, on the reverse strand, counting down.
ACTGCCAACGGTACAGCACAGCCAAACATGGCCGCTCCTCGAACGCCTGGAATGGGCAACTTCCCCATGGGGGCATCGCCGGCAGCGGCGCATTTGCAACTCCCTGATGGCTCACCCCACATTGGTGGAAGCCCAGCCCAAGGTCCGAATATGCAACTTCAACAGAGTCAACAAGGAACTAACTCATCTGGTCCCAGCGCAAACACAAGCCCCAACGCAAGCAACAAGCGGAGGAGACCGAGCACAGTAAAAGCTGAAGCTGACTCAGTTGCAGCGGCCGCGGCTGCACAGACGAACGGCACGCCAGCTAAACCCGGTGTCAAACCTAGTCCGAGAATAGGTGGAAAGAGACAGAAACCAAATCCATCCTAGATCCCATACCTGTCGAAGAGTTCTTGCAGTTACATCGAATATGGCTTTAAGCGAAAGGTATTGAAAGACGAATAGAGAGTGAGCCGAGCTGATCCGGTCATTGGTCAGAGCCAGTATCTATCTACGGGACCAGCGATCTAATCTAGCAACGCTCTTCTCTGGATTATGACGGAATCGTCTAGCTTATTGTAATGGCAACCTGCCACCAGCACAGCTTAGCCCAGCTTTGATTCTAAAGTTGATCCAGCGACTTTCATATGTTATACTGGTGTCAGATTCTGGTTCTGGAGGTTTCTGAGTTATCTGGTATCAGCAGGGAGCAAAAGGATATATTATCGAGCCATATCATCATTCCCGCATTTGTGTTTGTTTATTTGGTTTTTATGTGGCTCATTGAGACGGTTAATATTGTACCATACTCATGTTTTGTTTTGCATTTTCAAATGTTCATCATTGGTGCGATGCGAGAAGGAACGCTGTCTATACCCACTGCCGTTTCTATTTGTTCTTTTAAGGGTGGATGTGACGGAGGAGTGATGGGAGTCAAGTTAGCTGGATGGTGGGAAAGGATTAGAGCTGTTACACGATGTAAACGAATCAAAAGTCGGTTTAAACCTACCTTTGCTTTGCGTTCCATAAACCTCCTGCAGTCTATCCTCCGTGCTTCTGGATCGAGAACTCTAGTAAGAACCCATCAACCTTCATATAAAAACAATGCTACTGCTGCAATAGAGCCAGCCTTTTGCAGTTATGCGGTATCAATTGGAATGGAAATATGAGAGCTAGAAATCTATTTTGATCTGTCAAATCATTCACTCTCCCGTGGATTATTATACACCATTTTCTTTATTTACGCCTCCCAATCCTGTATGATGCCCGCACAGTACCAGAAACCAGAGCCAAATGAAATAGAAGAGGAGTTGAGATTGTCTGCCTGACGTTCTCAGTTGACCTCTTCAATCAGTTTTCCACCCAGTCCAGACTTAGCCGGAACGGTGTTCTGGAAAAGGGTTCCGACAGGTTTATCTAACCACTCTTCGGGCACATAAATGCGGTTGCCATCCTTATTGCTAATCCATCTTACGAACAAGGGATCTGGCTTCTGTAGTTCGGTATCAGGTGTCGCATCACCTGCATTGAGAACTTCCTTGCGACGCGAACTCTGCCTGGGCGCCTGCTTCTTGAGCAATTTGTTGATTGTTTCCATCTACAATTTGTGATTAGCAAGGTGAGTGAGATAGAAAGTAATCGTACTAAAACAATACCTTTTCTTCTTCATTGCGTTTCTCACTAAGGTTCTTCCTTCTGCGAGCCATTTCTGCTCGGCGCATTGCATGCTCTTCAGCAGTTAGATGCTTCTTCACTTGGACCTCTGCGAACTGGTTAATGTCCCAATTTGATACCCGAGCACAGAATTGTAACTTACCATCAGGAAGAGCTAGTAGATGACCACTGCCACCTTCCACTAATCTAGCTCGCTGTCTCTTTGTCAATTTGCTAATGTCAGGAGTGGTGGCCCGACTGCCGCCAGCAGGCGTCTCATCATCACTGTCCATCTCCTCATCTTCCTCGTCATCGTCTTCCTCCACTATCTCGAGTTCCTCATCTTCACCTTCAGCATCTTCATCATTCTCCATTTGAGTAACGTCCCCTTCATCATCTTCCTCAACTTCTTCGTCCTCTTCGTCCTCAGCACCAATTTCACTATCAAGCTCGCTCAGTTCCTCATCATCACTGCCGTTAGCCATCTCTTTCTGCTCAACCGACATCATGTTTCCCTTAGCTGGGGGTGGCTTTACGGTTGTGGACTGTCTACCGGACTGAGCTTTAGATATCTTGATCACTGGTGGTGGCGGGGGGACATCCACATCAATCTCCTCTCCATCGGCATCCTCGTCCCCAAGGCCATCATCTTCAGCATCCATGTCCTCATCGTCATCCTCGCCTTCGGCATCTTCGTCCTCATCATCGACGACATCCTCCATCTCCTCATCTTCGTCCTCATCTTCACTATCGGAATCGAGAACGTAGCTCTTCCGAACAGTCCGATTCCGCTTGCCTTCAATAATTCTTCCCCCAATGAAGGGATCTCTGGCATTTACGGAAATCGAGTCACCATCCCCATCATCATCATCACTAGCATTAGCCCGAGTTGCTTCCCGCAACTTGCTTGAGGTAGTCTTCACGGTCAGTCGCATTGACTGAGGGCTTCTGGACGTCGGACTACGGGATACTGAGGCTGAGGCGTTATCCGCAGCCGCACGACGTGGTCGCGATGACATGCTGGAAGACATGTTAGTGATTATTGCTTCTGTCCTGCCCGCGCCTGTACGGCGGGAACTCCTGCGAGATGACATTGTGCAACGCTAACTTGGAGATGCGGGCCAAGTGTGCAATTTGCGTTATTGCCAGCGGTGAGCGATTGCGCGCAACACGCTTCAGAGCTGCTGCAAGCTTCTGACGGATGAAATATGAGATGAAATCAGATGAAATGAGATGCGACTCTCCCCGAACTAAGGCCACTTGTTGCCTCAATAAATTAAGCCCAGAGGCAAGTGCCAGACCGTCTTGAACAGCCAAAGAGATCGCGTTGCATGGGGTAGCCGCACGAGCCGTTATCTCACAGCCAATCTCGCTCGTTCCTGCCTCTATCACCTTTCGCGTGGTTCTTTCCACACTCAAATTGAGAGGCGGTCGAGTGAGGTTTTTCGCGGCGGTTCAGCCAGATTGGGACAGGATGGAGAATAGCACGCCACATCATTGTGCGGGATCCTGCAAGGTTCTATTCCTTGCTCGCATAATATAAGAAATAACGAAAATATAAGTTGTACGTACTTGCTCTTAGTAAGGGTGGCTTGCTGGCCCTGGTGGCACTCTGGGATATGATCCGCTCACAATCGGGGTTGAAATTCTCTCCTGCGAATCGCCGGTGCTCTTGGTGGCCGCTCTTCTGCGGGCGTTTGGCAATTTGGATGTCTGGCCAGTGCCACTAATTATTCCGAATGAGGTTTTGCCTGCTGTGGACTACAAAAGTGTGGCACAACCTAAAGGCTTCAAGGCTCGCGTTAGATCGAAACAATGCTCACAGGCTGAATCTAGCCCTCAGCGTAACGCAAACCGTTATTTTGTGAGGTTTGCCCGTACAATAAGACTAAGCTGCGATATACCTGATATTGAGATTGAGAAGATGAGCCTCTGGCAGTATTATCCTCCCGATTCTACCTCTCAGTGGATCGAGAAGGTCTGGGGTTCATGGGGAGCGTTCAAAATGTGATTATGTAATGATTATATAATCCACCGCAGCTGTGCGTATGAGCCGAGGCAATGAACACAAGGCTTCGATCCTCTTTGAAAGCCGAGCAATCCTCAAAGTTGCGACAGAGAGGGGACGCTATCTCTACTTAATCTGAGCAAGGTGACGACCGTCATCAGCAATGGGGGATTCCGATGGAAAGCAGAAGCCGTTAGGCATCCCATCATGGCAAAAGTCTACGGAACCCTCGAAGGGCGCGGAGGAGGCAAGCTCAACACCAGATTCCCGAGAGGAAGTAGTTGCACAGGCGCGAAGGTTCCTCGATGATGACGAGGTAAAGGATGCGTCAAGGGAGAAGAAGATAGCTTTCTTAGAGAGCAAGGGCCTTCAGAAAGAAGAGATAGAGACGTTACTGGGGGGAAATAGCACAACTTCCGAAGCCCCTCCATCTTCAGCGGAGGTAAGCAATCGCATAATCATATATATACCACTGGCGATATTCTAACATGAATTCGAGCAGACCACCACATCTGTGGCCAAAACATCCAGTCCTCAGTCTCAAGCGGCTGCGGAACAACCTCCATCTTCAGAACGAGCACGCGACGTACCACCGATCATCACCTACCCCGAATTCCTTACGGCTCCCACAGCACCCGCTCCATTAGTAACCAGAGACCGTCTACTTACAGCTCTCTACCTCTTTGGCGGTCTCTCTACCGTTCTGTATGGCACAAATAACTACCTGCTTACCCCGATGCTTGCCTCTCTTACAGAAGCGCGCCTATCACTCGCTGAGACTGCCTCCGCCAACCTCGAGAAGCTGATCTCCAAACTTGAGGAAGTAGTGTCCGTGATCCCAGCTGAGGTGACGATTGGAAATATACACAAGGCGGAGAGCGACGAGGGCAGAGAAGGGAGCAACAGCGAGGAGGAGGACCCTACAGAGCTCTTCCACCGCGACTTCGGTGTGCAGACCTCCCTGCCTCCAACGCCAACGCGGAGATACTCTATCACATCTGAGGACGAGCGCGACGCGCTAGAAACCCAGACTTCACGTATATCGAATCTCACGAGGAATCTCCGATCCTTCCTTGACTTTGATAAAGCCGAGGAAGAGGGCGCGGGCGAGCTCAACACAAGCGTTACCATGGTACAGGAGTACCTCGATTCCATGGTTGGTGCAGCCAGGCGATACGATTTCATCGGTGCCTCATATGGAGTAAGCAGTTCTGGAAGAGGGGCTGGGGAGCAGGACGACGAGATTTCGAAGGTTAAGACACAGATTATCGGGGTCAAGGGGGTGCTTCTCAGCGCCAGGAATTTTCCAAGGGGGGGAGCAAAACCTGGAGCAAGGTAGATTTTTGTACGATACTGGGATTCTGTGGACGAAAAGCACTTGGTATGCAAAGATCCCCAGATGACTTTGTTATTTTGGCCTGTGAAGGAAAATCTGCTGTTGGTAAGAAACGCCAGTCCTCCTGCTTTCTCTCTTTGGCGCGCATGGCATGGGATCTAAGGTTCAGGAATTGATATTACTACGGGGGTAGCATGCGCATGAAAATTTGACTGTAAATCAAAGACCTATTCAGACATTCATAGAAAATACGAAGATAATAAGATCAAGCGGAAACAATATCTTGTCGTTGATTAGTATTGCTGTGGTGTCAAAGGTGTGTATATTGTACAAATCAGTTAGTTTACTTTTTGAGTTTCCATCGAGTTTTCAGCTTGGAATCAGCTCAGTAGACATATGCACGATGTCAAAACGTCAGATCAACCCATGTGGGGGTTGGAATCTGGAGTACAGTAACACAGTACCAAGCTTATTCTGAGTTGATCCACGGCTCTATATAAAATCTCGAACAATTATATATTGGGTGATTTAAGTTCGAGTTTGACATTTGAAATAAACTTGGCTTACCAAACTACGCAACTCGACCCAGCTCAAAGTCAAATCAAACGATAACAAGCTCAGCTGTATAACTACAAAGTACTACGTTCAAATGCAGTTTTGAGACTGTTGGATGGTCTCTAACCAAATCTGGTTGTCCGTCAGAGAATGACGCTGCTGACCATGTTGGAACCTGGAACACACTACGTCATGGGCTACCCTTTGGTTACCTGTTATTTTCCCCATTTCCCCAAAGGAGGATACGAGAAAGCGAGGAAAGATATGACACCTCCAAAAGTCAGTCATTGGTAGTTGAGCCATTGTGCATACTAGAGAAAAAAAATTACGTGCCAAGCAAAAAAGTTGCAAAACCAAGAACTTCGCTTGATCTATCCGTTACAGTACTACACGCTCAGGACGACAGGTCACTATTGGCTTCTCCGATGCTTGAAGATGGATCAGCCAATCATGTACGTTGATTTACTTGGCTTTTTGTAATTGATGTTTATATAAGCAAAGAGTGTAGTAACTTAAAGGGAGAAGATAGCAAAAATAGAGCAAAAAGAACTAAAAATTAAAAAGAATTTTAGAAAAAGGCAAAAAAAGAAAGTAGGGAACTGTTTGACCTACGCAGGGATCGAACCTGCAATCTCTTGATTCGTAGTCAAGCGCCTTGCCATTGGGCCAGCAGGCCAATTGTTGATGAGTCAGCTTGCAAATTTACTTCATCAATGAGCCGATTCTTTTGCTGTGGGCCAAAAAAGAGAGAAATACTAGGGCTGCTCAGGCAAAGAGAGGCACGGCAGATGGCAATGGTGGTGGAGCCTCGAGACGCTTGGAGGGTCCGAGACCGCAGCCCGGCACTGCACGAGGACGCATGAGAGGTTACAGTAAAAACGGCCGCGATAAACTATTTCTTTTTACAATACTTGGCATGCCGCTTTGGCAATCTCCCGTGTCTAATTTCAACTGCGCCTTTGCAAGCGGTGAAATGCAAAGGTGGTGGAGAGGCGTGTTGGATCGTGGATGGACTGAGGATCTTCAACGCGTCTCCAAGATACCGACTGCCTCAGGGTCGTGATTTCTAAGCATCTCCTCCGTTTCTCCAGGTCGATCCCAACAGCATGTCTCTCGTTTCTCCTCGTTCTCGTCTCCTCATTCTCCTCACGACCCAGAGTCAAACATCGCTGGGGACCCCGTGGCCTCGCTTCCGCACCGTCTGAGCAGAACCACGTACAGCTGTGAGAGCAGGCCCGGTGGGAAATCCTGGCAGCGCGACATTACTCATGCATGCCATCCCAAGTCTCGATGGCAAGACCGAGCATCCGTGTTGAAAAGAGGGTCCCTGAGCTTTAGAGTCTCCATCCAACCCTCCATAACCGTTCCACTTTTCGCCTGCTCCAGCAAACAACATGCGGCAGCGCAGGTGCACAGCGCAGATGCCCACCCCCGTTCTGGAGCTGTGTTGTCCCGCGGTGGCCCCGAGTTGCGGGTTTGCCAGCAAAACTTTTTTTTCCTCGTGTCGACGCAGCAGGTATCCCGAGCACAGGGCGGTGCAAAAGTGGCGACGGGCCAGCGAGGTGATCGCAGGCCATCGCCCAAAACGGCGCCCTGGAAGCCCTGAGCCGGATGAGGCTGAAGGGAGCGCTTACTGGGCCCTGTGCCGATTCGCCGACTGGCGCGTCATTCTTATCAAATCGACGCCCCATCGTCAGCGTCCCGTTGAAATCTCCGACCTCTCGACCGCGCGCGACCCCGTGGGAGGCCGTGGAAGGAAGGTGTCCCAGCGCCCACATCGCCCAAATAGCTCATGGGTGTTTCCATGACAATGCCATCCCACTGGAGCATCGCCATCGAGGTTTCAGCGCGGTGGGCACTGGGTCCTCCGGGGGCGGCACCGCAGCCGTCGTTGTGCTCTGCGGCGCTCAGCGAGAGAGATGCGCGAACCAGCGCGAATCTGGATCTGAGTCGGCTCGTCCCTGGCCTCCCATGACGTATCGCACGCTCCCGGTGTGTGCCAACTGCCCTGATGTTCGCGTCAATCCGTCAGCTCCTGCCCCAGCGCGATGCCAGTCCATTCTCCACCGCGATACTCAGTAGTCAGTACCCTACTGTACTCTTGGCCGATCGTTACTCTGCAAACTCGGAACCTGGCGGTTTATACTCCGATTCAGATGTCGACGGCTCCATCTCCGGTGGGTATATCTCTCCCCTCGGGCCCCCATTCTTTCATGGTCCCCTTTTTCTCTGCTGATCTCTCTTGCGCTGCTGCTCTTTTCTGGAGAGCTGATCCTCTTGATTTCTCTCAAATTTTCTTCCTCTCTCCTGATTTACATCTCCAAGTTTCCAGCCGCCTGGAAACTCGTGGGTCCCAATCTCCCACATCGCTCCTGTCTGTCACCTTTCAATATTACAGAAAGCGTACGAGACCCATCTCTGGGTTTCTGGTGTGCACGCCTCGTCCACGTGCCCTTTCTTCCCCGCCCCTCTTCTCATGGATTTTGGTATATATAGAGTGCCATCACATCTATAGAGTAGTCCTAAAACCATGGCGTCACCCCAAGATAGCTCTGCGGCCGCCGGCCTGCATGAGACACCACAGCAGCCTGTGGTCCCCCAAGATGCAGAGAAGCACAGTGCAGAACAACCACCTGTCGACTCGAATTCCACCACCGAGATCGAAGACGCCGAAAAGCAAGAGCCCATAGCGCCTCGACGCTCTCGCCATACCCATGGTTTCGAAGCCATTACCAAGGCTGAGACCAACGGCCAGCTCATCATCACCGAAGATGATTGCTACGACGAGCTGGGTTTCGGCTTCCCATCCTGGAAAAAATGGATGATTCTCAGTGTCATCTTCGCCGTGCAGGTGTCGATGAATTTCAACACCTCGCTCTACTCCAATGCCCTCGACGGTATCTCAACCGAGTTTCATGTCAGCGAACAGGCTGCTCGATGCGGTGCCATGATCTTCTTGATCCTCTACGCCTTTGGTTGCGAACTCTGGGCTCCCTGGAGTGAAGAGATCGGCCGAAAGCCCATCTTGCAGGCCAGTTTGTTTTTGGTCAACATCTGGCAGATCCCGGTCGGTCTCGCACAAAACTTTGCTACAATCATGGTTGGTCGTGCTTTGGGAGGTCTGTCCTCGGCTGGTGGATCAGTCACGCTCGGTATGATTGCCGATATGTGGGAGGCTGAGGAGCAACAATACGCTGTGGCATTTGTCGTCTTCTCATCCGTCGGAGGATCCGTCCTCGGCCCCGTGGTGGGTGGTTTCGTCCAGGCATACCTTCCTTGGCGATGGTGCATCTGGATCCAACTGATCTTTGGCGGATTCGTCCAGCTGGTCCATCTCTTCTGCGTTCCCGAGACGCGGACCACGGTCATGATGGACAGGATTGCGAAGAGGCGTCGCAAGAGCGGCGAAAGCCCCAACCTGTATGGCCCCACTGAGCTCGTCCCACTTCGTGAGCGTTTCTCAGCAAGAGAGATCATTGCTACCTGGGTCCGCCCATTCGATATGTTCTTGAGAGAGCCTATTGTCCTCACTCTCTCCCTGCTCAGCGGTTTCAGTGACGCCCTGATCTTCATGTTCATTCAATCTTTCTCACTGGTGTACAAGCAATGGGGCTTCGGCACTGTGGAACTCGGACTTTCTTTCATTCCTATTTTGGTTGGATACGTTATTGCTTATATCTCGTTCATTCCTGCAATTAAGAGGAACATCAAAGAGCGAGCAGCCAAACCAAACGACGAGAAGGCTCAGTACGAGTCCCGTCTCTGGTGGCTCCTGTTTACGGCTCCTTGCCTTCCCATCGGTCTGATTGGATTTGCCTGGACCAGCACGGGACCACCAATCCACTGGATCGGCTCGAGCATCTTTGCGGCCATCGTCGGTATCGCCAACTACAGCATTTACATGGCCACCATTGACTACATGATTTGCGCCTACGGACCGTATTCAGCCTCCGCAACCGGTGGTAATGGATGGTCTAGAGATTTCCTTGCTGGTGTCTTGACGATCCCTGCCACCCCCTTCTTCACCAATATCGGCCACAACAATCTTGCCAATGCGTCCACAATTCTGTGTAAGTTTCCCTTATATCACACAGTATCTTAACCATATATCACGGCCCTAGAAACGAAATGGCTAACAAGAGTTAATACAACAGTCTGTGTCTCCTTCCTGCTTATCATTGCCGTCTATGTGATTTACTGGAAGGGCCCAGTGCTCCGCAAGCGCTCACCATTTGCGCAACAACTCCAGCATGAGAGAGAAAAGGATCACGCAGAGGGTCATCATACTCAGCCTACAAGACCCCCATTCTCAAGAGCAAGCTCGCATGCTCGCTCCGAACAAGACACCCGGGTTCGACAACAGACCGGCAGCCGGAAGAACAGCTTTGCGCTACAGAGGGGAAAGCCAACTTCGGGACCAAACTCGAGAGCCAATTCGAGGGCCAACTCTCGAGCGAACTCCAGAAGACCAAGTTTAGAAGAGGAGACAGTATAGATGGTACGGATTACAGATCAGAGAGGAGAGGGAAAGCAGTAATTTGCATGCGTGAGTGTATGGGTCGAGGTTGTTGGTTTGGTTTACTCAGCATTGATAAATATGCATTGTTCTAAAAGGGGGTTCCTTGGGTGCTTTTACTTTTGTTGCATGCGTATACCGGTATTGTTAGACAAGACAAGACGAGGGTTGCTTAAAAGGGTTTCTAAAAGGGAAGAGTAGTATGACGAATTAGCCAAAATTTTACATTATTATTATAAAGTTAGCACCAATTCCACTTTCCACGCATGGCATGCACGACTTGAGAATATTTCCTTACTAGTGAACTGAAATGATCTAATTATAGTGCCGTAAAAAGTCCATTGAAAAAAAGCAAGGTATCCTAAACAAGAGATCTATGTATATATAGAGGAACGAGAGCGGGTATCGACATGCTAGATAGCTCAGCTAGCTGTTACAAAAAGAAGAATTCTGTGTCCTGACCTGACCCATGCTAGAAAGTGTACCAACAATCCTCGAGAAGAAAAGAAAATGAGAGAAGCCAAAGACGGGAGAAACCTCCAGGTGATTGATAAATCCAGATGAACAAAAGAAGGCCTCCCATCATCCCAATGCAAAAATCTCTTGGCTTCCGGAGCCCTCTCCAAGGAAAGAAGGAAGAGAAAGAGAGCGAAATTTATAAAAGGAAAATGCGTCCGCTGTCAGATGCTACTGTCCCAGACAGTTAATCAAGCACCAAAATCTTTATCCTTCCATCATTTGCCCCGTAACCCCCCATTTCGCTCGTAGAGAAGATTTGACATTTGCATAATGAAAATGTGATAAACGAATGTTTTGCAGTCGGGTAAAACACCTTTAAACCTCATGATGCCCATCATTAAACGTAGTATCATCGCCATTATGAGATTTCGTCTTCTTCGCGTCCGCTAGTAGTAGCCCTGTCGTCCTCGTTCTCTTCCTCCTTTATTTCTGGGAGCCCTTCTTCTTTCCCTTCTTGCCCTTCTTGCCCTTCTTCTTCTTCTGTAGTGTCAGCTATTTTGTCTTCATCAAGCGCGCCTGCCGTGTCCTCAATAGCACTCACATCCTTTTGACTCTCTGCATTCTCATCCTCACCACTTGCAGCCTTCTCTTCGGCATCTTCGCCTGCTTCCTGGCTTCCCTCTCCCACCTCATCCACTTCAGCCTTTTCTTCTTCAGCTTCTTTCTCGTCTTCCAGAGCAGCTTCGGGGAGCGTGGGAATCTCCACAGCTTTGTCTGAAGCATCTTCAACATGAGCTTCATCAATTTTCTTGTCCTGACTGGCTTCGGCATCCTCCTTTTCCTCAGGCTCAGCCTCTGGTACCGTTTCGTCCCGGGCCTCTTCGTGAACCTGTTCTTCGGTATCTTTTGCCTCAGTATCATTAGTCTCTTGGAGACTCTCCTCGATATCTGGCACTTCGGTTACTTTCGTTTCAGCTATGCCGCTGTCTGCATGAGTATCCATAGCCTCATTTTCTAGGAGTTCGCTGTCCTCAGCAACATCAGCTGGAGGAGCTTCGGCAGACACTTCGGGGTGGTGTTCATCGTCGGGAATCTCTTGTTCTTCGACTGCCTCAGTCTTTTCATGGCTTCCTGGAACGGGTTCCTCGTGAGCTTCTTCAGCATCATCAATGGTATCATCTTCGACAATTTCGTTGTCATTAGCAGAGCCTGATTCTTCTGGTTCCGCTGCTTCTGCCTTTTCCTCTTCTACCGGCTCTGGCTGCTCGTGACTCTCTGAGACTTCAGGCTCGATGATTCCAGTTTCTTTCACCTCAGTGGCCTCGGCTTCTTCAGGAATTTCGGCTACGGCTTCCTCCTTGGAAGCAGCTCCATGCTGAGTCTGCGGAGCCGATCTATCATGCTCAGGCTCCGCCAAGGCCTCATCCAATACTGCTTTATCCTGGGTCACTTCAGTTGGCTTTCCAGAAAACGAGGTTGTCCGGATGGCATTGGTAATTTCACCAGTGGCGCTCTTCTGGCTTTCGTGCAAACTCTTCACATCCTCGCGTGCTGCACTGATATCGGACTTCGACTCTTCAACAATAGACCTCATAGTGACGAGATTGCTAAGGAGTTCATCGTAAATGCTATCCTTCCCAGACACAGAGGAAACGTGGTTCTGAAGCAAGTCGTAGGTCTTTTGGATGGTAGCAAGAAGCTCAGGATCAGTAGTTCCTGCGCCCTTGATCTCTTGCAGAACAGCAGAATGCGATGCATGAGATTGGCCAGATTCATCGGTTGCTTCTTTAATCGAAGAAAGGGTAGATGTATGGCCCTCTACACCGTCCTTAATCTCTTTCAAGGTCTTGGCGCTAGTCTCGACAGTTTCAGTCACATTGTGTATCGCCGTCAAAATTTCTTCCGAAACATCATTTTCTTTGATATCAGCAAGCGCTTGAGCATGGGAAGCCTGGGTATCGCAGGTTTCGTGGAGTGCGGTTAGGATTTCTGCCGAGACGTCCGAGTTCTTTATATCGAGGAGCAAATTACTCTGCTCACTGAGAACCTTAGATTGATCATCAATGGCGGTGAGGATTGATTCGACACGTGGCTGCAAGACTCCAATGATATTTGAATCCGGAGCAGCTGCAGAAGTTGGTTCGCCGGTGGGCGAAACTTGGAGACCAGCCAGTGTAGAAGTGTGGGTTCCTAGAGTGGTGATGATTTCATCGACCTTTGAATCCAGAGTTTGAAGTCTATCATTATCCACAGGAAGCGGTCGCTCAGATGTGCCTGCATTCTTAATCTCCTCCAATACGGCAGAATGTGAGGCATGTGACTCGTTCAACTTGTCGAGAGCAGCCAAGATATCCTCGTTGCTCTGTTGTTTGCTAGCATCCTTGATCTCTTCCAAGAGTGCAGAATGTGACGTGTAGACATCCTGTAATTTTCCGAGGGCACCCAAAATCTCCTCGTTAGAGGCTTGATGACCGCTCAGGTTTCTGAGTTCTTCAAGGGTGGCAGTGTGAGAAGCATGAGACTCGGCTAGCTTCTGGAGAGCGTCCAAGACCTCATCATTAGAACTTGGTTCTTCGCCACTTCTGACTGCTTGTACAGAAGCAGCTTGAGCAGTGTATGTTTGATTCAACCTCTCAATCGCGGCCAAGATGTCATCATTAGCATCTGGTTTGCTCGCGCTCTTGAGCTGCTCCAGAGCTTCGGAATGAGAAACATGGAACTCGCTCAATTTTTCGAATGCTGCCAAAATCTCCTCATTGGCGCTCTGCTCACCAGAAGTTCTTATCTCTTCCAAGATTGCAGCATGTGAGTTGTGGGATTCGATCAATCTCTCCAGGGCAGAAAGAACCTCCTCGTTACTGCTCTGCTTGCTGCCGTTCTGGATCTCCGCCAATATAGACGTGTGAGATGCCTGTAAGTCATTCAATTTTTGAATAACAGCCAATATTTCCTGGCCAACGTTTTGCCTTTCAGCATCCCTGAGCTCCTCCAAAATCGCTGCGTGAGACGCATGCGACTCGTTCGACTTCTGTAAAGCTGCCAGGATTTCTTCATTACCATACTGGTCGCTCACATTAGCATGAGAGGCTTGCGACTTGTTTGATTGTTCAACAACAGCCAGAATGGAGGCTGTATCCTCAGCATGAGCCGAGATGCTCTGATCCAGGCTCTCCCGCATCAAATCCAAGCTTGTCGATATCCCCCTCAGCGTTTCCGACGAATCTCCGGATTCCCGCATGTTCTGGATTACTTTGATATCCGAAGAAATGGTGTCCAGTTTAACCGCATACTTCTCCAACAGCGAAGGAGTTTGACCCTGGACACCTAGCGCCCTTTGGATGCTCTTGAGGTCCTGCCCCAGTTCTGGTCCAATGGCGCCAATGATAACCCAGGAATCTGATTTCAGTTGATCCAATTGAGCTTGCATTACGGAGATCGATGTTCGCGTTTGTTCGGAGAATGATCTCAAGGAAGCGGCTATATCTGAAGTTGGAGTAAGAGCATTTCCAAGTCCTGCAATTCCAGATACAACCTCGGTGAAGCGCTCATTGGTGATGTCTAATTCATTCGATATCTCCGCAAGCTTGGCCGCATGTTCGTCTTGTTGCCGAGCAAGCAATTCCTTGAATTGATCTACTCCCAGGCTATTTCTCACACCATAGTCGTCTCCATTGGCATCCCCGTTATCGCCTTCTTTATCGCCGGGGGCTGCTGTCCCGTTACCCTCAGGGCCAGATTCCAACTTAAGTAAGACGCTCTCAACACCATCGTTCGTCTTCCGCAATAAAAGCTCATGCTCGTAAACAGTCTCCACTACCGGTTGGATAATGTCTAGCGCAGTTTTAATGGAAGGCTCGATGATTTTAGCCAAATGCTTCGCAATCGCCTCCTGGAAGGTGTCGGCACTGATCGCGCTTTCAATGGCAGTGCGCAAGACATCTGGGTCTGGATTATGATAACCATTGGTTCGCTCATCCCTCCCGACCGATCTGTTGCGTTTGAGATCGAAACTGGTGCGCCAGCCGCGCTGCGTGACTGGGGGACGAGAATCGGCTCTCTTGGACATCTTTCAAACAAAAAGGTCCTTTCAATTGGCAAGAAAAAAATATAATAATTTGCATAAAAAGAGGAAGAGGAGAACTGCGGAGGAGGGGAAGGCAAGGTATAATGAGAAAATTTTCCTTACCTGCCATGTCATCCATACTCACCGTAGCTCATGCGGAGCCCGCTATAATACGTTACGATATAGTCATCTCTGCTCAAATGCCACTTCATGCGGTGAGGGCCAGGCGGGATGGGTTGCATCGATAGGAGTGACGTGGATTCGTTCGAACGCCAGTCATGTTCCTGGCGCCCGGATTAAGCTTCCCTTCAGCGTGGGTCCCCTTAGAATCGCCCCTGGCAAAGTCACATGACACACATATCTGCTCCACTAAACCGCCCAACCAACGAGCGAGATTTGGGCAGAGTTGGGCTCCATAGCTGTCAAAAGTAGGGACCGCCTTTTGGTCAGTTGTAGACCATGGTGGCACTCCATTCCGGTGTGCCTCGTTGGCCACTGGGCCACGTCAATGTCGTGCGACAAGGGTTTGCTCGTTGCTGGCAAACCTTCAGTCTTGAGGCGTGACCTGATCCAAACTTTGTGTAATCAATGATCCAATTGAGGATAGAAAAGCTCGCGAGTGGAGCCATATCACAATGCAAGAGAGAGTGAATGGGGAGAATGGCTCATGCGAGTCACCAACTTCAATGTGGCCACATACTAGGCTGGAGGTGATGCGAACGTGAGTTTGCACAAGACGTACGGCAATAGAGCATCAGGCGCTGGTGGCCCAAACTTGGATTGGTGCTTCACTAACTTCAGGAACCCGACATTGATTTGCTGTCTTGGCTTCCTGAGGCGAGCCCATCCTTCGCGTTGCGGTGAAGACTTCGATAGAAGTACTCGAAAGTTAAGCTACAAGAGGAAGCGGTGAAGATAGTGAGGAGGCTTTCGGGCTCAAGTTTCTGCCTGACCTATGGGCCTCAAAACTCTGTGCAACCTTTTCCTCATCATATCTTCGTCTCCTGCAAGTTTAATATCTGCTCTTCCACTGTTTTGAAGACATTACAGGTGGTCGTATCGTGTCGTTGGGCCTTTCACGTGGTCAATTCTCGGGCGCTACCACTTCAACCATCCAAAAAGAGTAACACTTTATTCTAGCTAGAGCATACTGTATTCGTCCAGATAAACGTGACCAAGGCATATGTTACAGAGAACGATGAGTCCGTTGACGGAAAATGATGATTTGTTGTTCGAGCTCCAGAACGTGGTGCGATATGTATGGCTGAGGGAAGAAATTTGCTTTTGGTTCAGCAAGTAATCCGCCTCCATATGAGCAAATAGAAAATGACATTTTGAAGATCTACTCTTAGCTTTTACTTTCTCCCCCCCACCATTGCAATGTGAATCAAGAAACACGTTGCTGTACTGGTGGTGTTTGGGGTTCGGCAAGGACCGTTACAGCCTCGAAAAATCATCCATAGTATTGTAATAAACAGTAATTACTAGGCACGTGAAGAGTAAAACAGAGTCTCTGATCCGCGTCGCACGACGGACAGTAAGTTATTTTGTGATGCACAGATGAGAATCAGGCCAGAACTAAATTTATCACCTAGTCCCCCAAGCTAGCTATAAATATACAAAGGTACAGGTGAGCTCCCTTGGTATGTACCTTAATCTCCAACTAAGGAAAGGTGGTTAATACTAATTTCTGTAGCCATTTCTACCTTGTTTTCTAGAAAGAAAACTTAAAAACTCAAAAAAAAAAAAACTTTTTCTATCCATGCATTTCACGCTGATTATAAAATTTTATACCATGGTTATTCGGAGCAATTTAGTAGCATTAGAAAGCAAAGCTCCTAGACACCCGCTTCCGTAAATAAGTCGCGACCAAGAGGAAAACGACTATTGAATATGTTGACGCATACTGGACATATGCATAGCAAGACCCAAGGTTACATAAGAAATGTTTGCCAACCCAGCCTGGCACCGGTTGTCTACATCCTGACACTTACTTGAGGCTTCTGCGTTGCGCACTAACTTAGGCTGCCGAGAGGTCAGAGTGCCATCTGGGTCAGCGAACTACTGTAACCTTAAAAGTTAAACAAATGGGGCAAAGGCTTATTAGATCAGCCACCAACAACAAACGAAAAGTCAACCTCATCCAAAGTTGAAAGCGCACATAAGCTAACTCCAAAACCAATGTTATGAGTAAATCAACTCAGGGGGAATTTATTTTCGCTATTTATACTTGTATAATATAACAGTTCTGCTCAAATACATCTCACGTTATTATAAAAAAAACACACCAACTTCCCACACCAAGGAATACAGGCTGTATTATTCTAGCGTCATCACACTATGCGCCACAAAAGCTGGTAACCACCATAGTCCCATTTACATGAGGAGAACAGCAACGAAACCAGCGAAGATGCTGACGGTAACGGAGCTGACAGCAAGGAAGCTTGCACCGGACTTAGAGGAGCTGGTGGAGGAGGAAGAAGAGCCGGTAGCAGTGCCGGTCTTGGAGGGACTGCTGCCAGAGGCGGTACCAGATGGGGAGCTGCCCTCGCTGAGAGCACCGGTGTTGATGTCAGCCTCCTCGTCATATGGGTATGGGTTGGTGTAGTTGTAGGTGCCATTGGATGGGCCCCAGGTCTTGACGATGGATGGGAGGACACCTTGGCCGCTGGCGCACTTGGCGAGGGTGTTGGGGGTTGGCCAGAAACCAGCAATGAACTCATCCTGAGAAACGGCACCTGGGTAGGAGGCATTGAAGTAGAGGTTGGTATAGTTAACATTAGCGTTGACGTAGCCGGTCTTGTTAGCAACGACTTGGAAGACGTTGGCCATGCAGTCCCAGCGGCCGAGGGATGGAAGCCCCCAGTTTACAGAGACGGAGGAGATGGTGGAGTAGTGGTTGTAGAAGGTAGAGTCAGTGGTACCCTTAAGAGTGTCAGGGATGACGCCACCGAGAAGGATGGTGAAGACGTTGTTATGCTCGGTGTAGGTCTCGTCCTCGTCGAAGGTGAGGATGATGAGCGTGTTGTTCATGAAATAGCTGTTGTTCAACAGAGGCTCGAGGAAGTTACGGGACCAGGTGCCAGCAAAGGTGACATTGGTGTCATGGCCATCGTTGGTCATATTGGGGGTGATGAAGGACCATTGGGGAAGGGTCTGGGCCTTCAAATCATTCTCGAAGGAGGTGAAGTTCTTGATGAGGCTGAGACGGGTGGCATTTTGGGTGACGGAGTCAAAGAGAATGAGAGGGTTGTGCTTGCGGACATATCTGTTGGCGTAGGTCTCCTGGTTGGAGAAGTTGAAGCCCTGGAAGCCAGCATATGGCAAACCCTCTTGGTACTCACCCCAAGAGATACCCTTAACATCGAGGAGATCAACGACGGTGGAGATGTTAGCTGGGAAAGCGTGGAAGTTGTCATTGTCCATGCCGAAGTTGTCACCAGCAGCAGCGGCGGCGTATTCTGGCTCGGAAGGATGAGTAGTAGCAAAGTAGCTGCTGAGGGTGATACCCTGCTTGGCAAGGAATTGCAGATTTGGGTCCGCAGCGGCCTTGCTATAATCCTGAAATGAGGTGAATTAGCAAGCCGACTCGCCTACACTTCAGCGCAGGTACCATGCACATGGGGAAACTTACAACGTTCTCGAGCCAGATCTGGATGATGCGGTCGAAACCAGCACCCTTGACGTTGCTGACGGGAGAGAGGACGGCAGCAGTAGCGGCGGCAGCCTCAATGGCGCCCAAGGTAGGCTCAAGGGTCTGCTCCGGGGGAGCAGAGATGTAGCTTGCCAAGGTGCCTTGGGCCAAAACATTGGCGCCAGCACCAACAAGTGCAAGAGCAGCGAGGGTGGAGGTATACATCATGGATCAGCAATGGACCAATTGAACCTGTGAAGGAAGTGAGGATGACTTCAAGGGTAGAAGTAAAAGAACAGCAGCTTTCACTTGCAGACGCAAGGGGCTCAGGGTTCGCGGGATGCTCGAGCTCTTATATATATATACACTGAGCAAGAGGCGTGCGCCAGCGAGGAGGGGCGGGGGGCTACAGCAGCTCTCTGAAAGGCGCGCCGATTTAGGCAATTGAGGTCCAGCAACAATTCCACGGGTCTGGGTCCCTGGGATTTCGCAGACCAACGCAACAAGTGCAGCTCTAAGCTCGCGATCTCCGCGACCCATGTACCAGCTGTACCGCACCACTACTGCTGCTTACTGTACCTCGGGTTGACCGTGGTCCGCGGGCGATGCGAAGAGGCAGGCAGTATTAACGGCGTGCACGGGGTGCCACTGGAAGGTGGACCGCACGGCGTGAGGGAAAGACTCTGGCAATCAAACTAGCAGCGAGGTGAATGTGAAACCCACTGTTGGGAGGCTTCCTGGAGCTGTTGGTATCGAGAAAGGTGACGATGGGAGGTCGAGCATTGGCACGCAGCAGCAGCACGTGTGAGGGACCCACTCCAGAAGGTGCAAATTAGCAATTTAGAATGGGCCAGAGGAGAAAGGCAGGTGTTTCTGCAGGCAAGCTTCCTGAAGGATTGTCTCCCCCCGAGGAGACCCAGGATCGGCGCACCAGGTAGGCAGCTCAGCAATGCGACAAGCCTTCTCCAGATTCTAGAAAAAGATCCACCGGCGGGATTTGGCGCCGTTCCAAGCCCACGATCGAATGGCGGTGGCCGATGGTGGCACGTGGGGTGACAAGCTGCCCGCCAAATCCGCTCCGTGCGGCCTGCGCTCGACACCGTGTGGCGCCAGATTCAAAACTGTGTAGCTGCGTGGGCCTCCCTGCCGGGTGCTTGTGTGTGGTCCGGCGGCGCCTTTGACGTCGGGAGGTTTGGAGGGATTGTTAGCTAGGTTGCATGCGGTAGCTCTGATGCGATCGTTCCGTGCTCACTGCGCGGTTCTGGGTGGTGGGGGCCCTGTAACTGGCCCCTGTGGTGCCTGTCGACCCGGGGCTAGCAGGCATGGGGCGCCTCCAGCTCCCCCTGCCGGGCGAATCGGTAAAACCCTAAGCGCCCCAGGCACGGGCGCTGTGTCCAGCCTGTTTGTGAGCTGCTTCCAGCTGCCTCAACAGTCAAGTGGTAGCGATTGCAGCATCCCGCCGGTCGGCCAATCCTAGCGTGCACGATGGTAATCCGTTGGCTCTGGATGCACCGTCGGGCGTCACGGCAAGTCGAAGGCCGTGATGGCCAGACAAGTGGTCCGTCTGTCATTTTAAATCATTGGCTGCTGATAGGCTGGCTCGTTTTGCATACCGGCCACTCGGGCCAGGCAGACCTCGCACCCTCGACATGCCCACTGGACATCAATGATGTCTTCCGTCCAGGTTGCACTGCAGACGGGTTCTTAGGGTCTCACTCGGAAGCTTTGCTCCACCTCTACAGATGCTGAGGATCGTGAGGATCAATTACGCAAATGACGTTTGTTCTCCCACTTCCAGATGTCCCTGTTGTCCAGAGAGGCATTTGAGCGAGATAATCATATTCCGCTTGCGGAGATAATCATCGGAAACCAACGCAGTATTCAAGCATATCCTGAGACCCATAACTCAATACCGTACTATATTTCAAGCATATCCGAGATCGGTCTGGCCTGTGGCGCAACCCCACTGTGCAGCACGAATGTTCGCTACGAGAGGTAGAAACAAGCGAGGTGCCAAAGCTGCTCTAGCTGCTGTAGTTAGACGGCGCATTGCTGGATGCGCCGAATGAGTTGACCTCGGTTTGGTATTGCGTTCACCCGTCGCCTCTCGAATAGTAACTCACTCCCTCATTTGCGTGATATCGAGCATCATAATGCTCATCCCAAAATGCTGAAGGGGAATTCATTACATGGGATTTACAGATTTCTATCTACTCTAGTCAAGATCGACCTCTTCCCGATGAGGTCTTAATACGGTCCATAAGGCATACATTCATGATCCACGCTCCAAGCTTGAGAAATTTCACCATTCTGCGCTCAGCTTAACGCGGAACTTCGTGAACATCAGGTGACCAAACGATAATAATCAAACATCACACAAAGCCAAGTTATCCGCTGGAATAGTCCACTCCTTCATAATGTCACTCCTCATCTGGATTTGCATCAGTAGTCCCGCCGCCAAATGCCAAGCAATATGACAGTGGAATGGCCATACACCCGGATTATCTGCCACAACTCGTAGCATAGACCATCCGTACCCATCGATCGTGATTGTGTCTCGACGCAATGGATTGTCCGTGAGAAGATTGTGTGGATACCCTGACCAATCGTACACTCCAGTCGCACCCGTCGCTACGATGTAGAAGTACGTGCCGTGAAGATGGAAAGGGTGAGCACCTTCGTCGAGATTATTGATCAGGAGATCAATAACCGTAATATTGGGGATGTTCAAGACATATTGATTGGCCGAGAACGCTGAACTGGCTCCAGCTATTTCAAACGAGGCGTTCGATGCATGGAGGCCGTTGGTTGCTTGCTGGACAGTAGGTACCGTGGCTGGTACCCACGTCGTGTCATTTATGTAAGCTAAGTCGATGGCGTAATCCCCAATCATGAAGGCCACTTCCAAGGGATATACGACATCTGCTGTTGGTGCTTGTTGCGCGACTGTGGGAACCAGTCGAGTACTGTTGAGATCCATACAGGCCACGTCCGTCGCGTCGCTCCAGTCCACTGACTCGGTTGGGGCGTCGGTGCTGTTGGTGTACGTGATTAAAGCCCTGACATCTGGATCCAGAACGTCGTTTTTGCCAGTGAAACAAAATTCGTTCATCTGAGCCCTGAGCCAGTAATTGGTGGCTGTCTGGTTAGCATTCAGGATCACCGAGTATCGCTGTGCGACGTGTATTTCGAATCGATGGACCTCAAGCGGATTAACTATCGTGTAATCGGCTTCAATCACCGTGAGAGTGTGATTGTCAACTGATACTTGGAACTCTGCAAAAGCACCAGCGTTGATGAATCGCAAACGGTATCTCTTCCCCTGCGTCACCGTCAAGGTAGCCCTTGCTGAGCCGTCTTGACAACCGTCCCCACGCGCATCAGGTCCATAACTAGCACAGTCAAAACTATGAACATGAACTTGTTAGTGTCGTGACGGAGGAATTGAAGATGTTTGAAACGTACTAATTTGTCCCTTGGATAAGTCCATTATCTGGTATAGGTTCAGTGTTCTCATTCCCGGGGGCAAGGTAGTCTGGCAGCAGAGCTGAGCTCAACGCATGATACCAATCCTGAAGGAAAACGATCTGATCATAATCGTAGAGTTTCTGGGTTTCAGCTTCTTCCGGAGCATGGACAATAAGAGGCCCGACAATTCCATCAATGTACTGTGATGAGTAATGTGAGTGATACCAGTACGTGCCATACTGGTTCTCGATAGTGTAATTGTAGAGATAGCTTCGCCCCGGTGGAATGGGACACTGTGTAATACCAGAAGACCCGTCCATCCAATTTGTTCCGTTCTGGAAAAGACCGTGCCAGTGCACTGTAGTCGCGTTGGACAGATTGTTGGTGACATTCACCAGCAATCTATCGCCTCTGTTGACTCGGATGACAGGTCCCGGGAATTGACCATTTATCACAAGCATGGGTCGCATAACGCCTTCTCATATGTCAACTTTCCTGTCTTCAAAACTAGCTGGGAAACGGTAAAACCCACCATCAGGGGCTGCTTGAACCTCACTGATCGTAAAGTTGTATACTCTCGTTGTTGGCGGAGCATTGAGGTCCCAATCCATGCTCAGGTTGAAATTCGCAGCATTCTTTCTAAAATCCGTAAAATCCAGGGTCGCGTTTGCCGGCGTTGAGGGGCCAAAGGGCTTGGAAGATGGCGCACTAGACGCTGGACTGGACGTCGATGCTGATGACGCTGCAGAATGATGGTGATGTAGTCCTAGTCCCAACCCCAATCCCAATGCCAAAGCAAGAATAACAACCACAACCACACCTCCAATTAAGAGGCCATATCTGCTCTTGGAGGAAGGTTTCTGGCCTCCAGCGGACCCCGCGCTCTTGGCACCAGGGCTCGACATTGCGACGGGAAATAATATGACCGTAAACTTTTGCTTCCCACTGAAGCCGCTGGTGATTCTTCCGAGAAGCGTGCAAAATTGACCTTAAATCACAAACTCTTTGCCATAGCAGACTTGCGTCAAAACGAGCTAGGGACCCAGGAACGAGACCGAGGCCCCAAAAGCGAAAATCAAGTGCTAACGGAGCAAACGAAGGAAACGAATACGCTGAAACGCGAAACGATTAGATGACGGAAATCTATCTATTTGATAAAGAATTTGCCAAGCTGTGGCGCACGAGGGGGAACGTGGCCAAGACCTCCGTCCATCCTGGCGCCCGTGGGCACAGCAGAAGAGCGAGGCACGTTTAATCGCGGTGGCCAGGATGCTCCGATCGAGGGTTGCCCTTTAGGCCCTCCCGACAACTCACACCCCGAGCAATACGCGCTGTCCTGGGGCTCTGATGCTGATTGCAGGGGAACGAAAGACCCTGTCGGACTCTTGCCGCAGGGCTAATTTAGCGGCTGATTGCGGATCCTTGGGCCCTGTCGAGGCTGACTTTGCGTTTGCTCGGCGCCACTGGTAGCGGATTCGGAAACTGCGAGGATCGTGTCTGTGCTTGTTATTTCCGCTCTTTGTCGGATTTGCACTCCAACCGAGCGTGGCTCTGGTAGACTTCTTCACGTTTTGATCCAGAAGGCGGGACACGAGGTGGTAATTAACTCCGCTCCTGGCTATCCAGAAGTGGTCGAGTCCTGCTGCCCATGCTCGCTTGGAATCGAATGTGAGGATCGTTTACAAAGTCGGTGTGCGTAGATCCATCCACTTGAAGACATCTCTCAGGACCCTTCTGAACTGAATTGTTAACCGAAAGCGAGCGGAGCACGTAGTGGGATCGAGATAATTATCGTGACGCGTCTCGGGCAATAGAGGTGCTACATGTAATAGGGTTCGCATGTAGAGCAAATGACGGCCCAGATATATACTAACGCTTGACTATTTGCGTATACCCTTCTTACCTCCTGCCTCATCCTCTCCCCAGTGCTACCAGATATTGTTGGATGCTTTCATACTGGGTCTGGAAGTTCCAGAAATATAAATCGGAAGACAACCAAACTTCCAACCTCGATCGGAGATTGACCGTGCGCAAGACCAGACAAACTCGCTCTTATTGCAGCACCTTAGTTGATAGTGCTACCCGTAGACGTCCGCCCAAAAGCTTTCACTATCTCAATATGAGATCTTACTCCTTTCCTGCAAATAACCCGGTTCAGATCTCTCTACCGCAAGATCCTGAATCAAACTTGATTCGAATAACGTGTGGCGTTATGCTCCAAGTAGTTTCGCTCTAACATGTTGTTAAAGCATTTTCAACCAGTTACTGTAACTGTAGCTTCAGGCTTGGTTCTTCCTAAGCCCTCCTTGCCGTAGTAGTCCATGGGATAAACCCCGTGATTTCCCTTTGCCCAATCTTCTTTAGCTCCCAACACGATCAAGGCTTCGTAAGGAGTGAGCAAAGGCCGCGGGAATGCGTAGCCCCAGTCAATGCTCAGTCTCGGGCAGGCAACTTGAACCCAGCACTCAACATCGTCCATCATGGCCAATTTCCCTGGGAAAATTTCGCTCAGAGCAAGATTAATAAAGGGTATTCCTTGGTCCTCGAGTCTCTTCTCAATCATGGTCAATGTATGTGGATTTCCCTGACGACCGAGAGAGCCCAAAATTAAACCCCATTTCCTGGCCGATTTGGCTGAGTTAATAGCCGTTCGGCGTAAAGTTTGCATTTCCGTGTGGTCATATGTTTCTCGTGTTAACTTCCTCGAATACGGATCATAGCGGTACGCAGGAATATCCGGGTTATGTATCATCGCACTTTCCAAGTGGAACCTACCATCTCCTAAGTATAGAATTATATCAACCCCGTCGCTTGATGTGAGCCGTGGAGATGTGCAGCCAAGTATTTCCCCTTTGCTTAAAGGGGCAATCTGAGGTATTATAATGTTGTAACCAGCTTTCTCCAATGGTGCCCGAACACCATGCAATGTAGCATTGAACTGAATCGTCCCGACCATAGCAATAGTTTTCCCAGAGGGAAAATTTCTCTCCAGGGTGGCGAGAAGATGCGTGGTATCAATGCTAATGTCGACGAAGACATATAAGGTCTTTATCTTCGTAACATCCACAGGAATCAGGCATGAATGGGCGTAATGGACCAGCAGATCGCAGCCAAGAGCGCGTGCAGTATAATCATCGATGCAACAAGCTCCGTAAGTGACATCGCCCATGATAAGAGTTTCGATTCCAGGGCAGAATTGTGTTAGGATGTCGGAAATGGTAGTGGCGAATATCAGTAACCCCTCTGGCATCTGCAAGGCAACCTTCTTTGACCCATTTGTTCTTATTCTGTGGATCGTTTTATGTATCTCAAAAGAGTAGTTGGGTGGAAGTAGAGCAATAGCTTCGTTGATATCAGGATCATTCAAAATCTCTGGCGGTACCTGATTTATGCTTCTCGTAATTCTCTTAGGCTTGGACACTATGGAATGAATGGTATCAAATTAATGCGTTGTAATTCTATCTTTACAAAGGATCTTACCCTCAATAGCCTTGCTTTCGACCTTTGCATCACTGCTCTCTGTCTGCCCTGCAGCCTCTGTAACTTGCCTCCGGCCAACAAAGCGTTTCTTCGGTTGTCTTTGGGGTGCATCTTCTCTTAATTTCTCCTCAATATCAGCAGCTAAGCCAAGATCCACTTGGGCACGATCATCCTCCATTTTGCTGGGAATTTGTGGATTTGCCAAATTTGTAATGCTCAGGCACTTTTTTTTAAAAAGAGCTACCCCTCCATACCTTATTCAGCGTTGGTGCCTCAGGATTCATTGGCTTTCAATGGCACAAATGGGTGTTGTCGCCTAAGAAACCGATAGTGCTTCGGTCCGCCCCCGCAATTCGGTTGCAGCAGCTACATAAAAGATGAGAGCAAGCCGCTCTATATAGTCTTGATCGAGCATGCACCATGACCATGGCTTCCATACGACCTTTGTCAAAACGATTCCAAACACTCCTTCGGCCCCGACACATTCGGAGCTTGGCTACTGCAGTCAACGAGCAGCATATTCCAGCAAGTAATCGCGTTCGACTTGTTGAAGTGGGCCCTCGGGATGGACTGCAGAATGAGAAGCAAACAATTCCCTTAACGACAAAAATTGAACTTATTGAACGGCTTGCAAGAACCGGCTTGACAGATATTGAAGCAGGGTCGTTCGTAGCTCCAAAATGGGTCCCTCAGGTACGTGATTTAGTAATGCCCATCGACGGCCATAACATTGACTTCCAACGCGCAGATGGCGGATTCAAATGAGATCCTCGAGCATATTCTCCAAAAAAATCCGGTATCATTGCAGCCTATTAGGTATTCTTTTCTGGCACCTAATACCAAGGGTTTGAACAATGCCATGGCAATCCTTCAACGGAACCCTAAATCCTACAATACCGATTTCCCGCCAACTTCATCGTCATCGGATGGACTCCAGGGGTCTGAAGGTGCCAACCCCAAAGAACAGTCAGCAAACAATCCATTCATTGAGTTGTCGGTTTTTGCAGCAGCTACCGAATCATTTAGCCAGAAGAATTTGAACTGCTCTATTGAGCAGTCCCTCCAGAGATTCCAGGAAGTCATCCAGGGTGCAAAAGCAGGTGGGCTGCGAGTACGAGGGTACATATCGGTGGTCCTAGGCTGCCCTTTTGAGGGATATGATGTGGATCCTCGTAGAGTAGCGGAGATTGCAACGGATCTCCTGGAAATGGGGGTCGATGAAATATCTTTAGGAGATACGACAGGCATGGGGACAGCTCCTAGGACGGGTGATTTGCTGAAGGCTATGTCTGCAGCTGGTGTCAGAAATGAGGACATTGCCATGCATTTCCATGACACCTATGGCCAAGCGCTTGTGAATACTGCAGTAAGCCTTGAACATGGTATTCGAACATTTGACAGCAGCGTTGGTGGCCTGGGAGGCTGCCCATATAGTCCAGGAGCAACGGGTAATGTGGCTACGGAAGATATGGTGTACTTCATGGAGAGCTTGGGTATGGATCCTGGGGTTGACTTGAACGCCCTTACCGATATCGGGGCATGGATTACCGAGCAAATTGGAAAGCCCAATTCTAGTAGTGTAGGCAGAGCCCTGCTGGGGAAACGACTTAGAGCGAAGATCTAGCTTGTAAATAGTAAATGGCGTTCAGGTTATGCAAATACTGTCTAGATAGGGCTTGTCCTGAAGAGATAAATAGGGGCTTAGTATGTATATGTATTGAAAATTTTGTAGTCTTGAAGCTCCCCATTCCATAACTATATACACATTCAAATGGCATGTTAACAGAAGTAAAACCGTTCAAAAATCCATATCTCGTACGGTTCGATGCTGGTCACGTGATGTTGCAGCAAGCCAACAGATTCGCTTATCGCAGGTTGACGAGCTAGCTTCCCAAGCTCCAACCAACTCCATCACCAGCCCCTCTCAGCCCGAGCTTGTTATTACACCCCTAGGATAGGTAGGACCAGTATTCGGCTTATCCATACTTTGCAACAGACCGCTAATACATCATTATTGCTGCGAATAGCAACAATGGGAGACCCAAGAGAATCGTCATCCTACAGCATTGTGCCTCGGATTAGGTACAACACTATCGGAGGTATCAATGGACCATTGGTCATTCTTGAAAATGTTAGTGTACCCATCCGAATTTTGGTGGTACTCAGGTCAATGATTTAATACTATCACAGGTCAAATTCCCAAGATACAATGAGATTGTTACGCTCACGCTTCCCGACGGTAGTGAGAGGTCCGGTCAGGTGCTAGAAGCCAGAGGTAGAAGAGTCCATGGCCCCGATAACAAGATTCCGTCTAACACTGATGTGATACAGGAAACAGAGCTGTTGTTCAGGTATAGCTTACGACATTCGAGGGTATTCACACATGATGTTGAACTGTTTTAGGTCTTCGAAGGCACGTCTGGTATCGATGTGAAGAAGGTAGGTGCTCAAGATAAGAGCTTTAAGGTTAAGGTTCGCTGATTACTATATAGTCGAAAGTCGAGTTCACTGGCCAGAGTTTGAAGCTTGGAGTTTCTGAGGACATGTTGGGTCGTATATTTGATGGATCTGGAAGAGCTATTGATAAGGGTCCTAAAGTATTGGCTGAGGATTACCTAGACATCAACGGCAGTCCAATCAACCCATACTCACGAGTGAGTGATACAGTAAATTGCATATGTGTGGATTTTACTAATAGAACATAGGTGTACCCAGAAGAAATGATATCGACTGGTATCTCGGCCATCGATACTATGAACTCTATTGCCCGTGGACAGAAAATCCCTATCTTTTCAGCTTCCGGTCTACCACACAATGAAATTGCCGCACAGATCTGTCGACAAGCAGGCTTGGTTCAAAAACAGGGTGTTACAAACAAGGGCGTGCACGATGGACATGAGGACAACT
The DNA here is from genome assembly GCA_000743665.3 of Scytalidium sp. 3C. Taxonomy (NCBI): domain Eukaryota; kingdom Fungi; phylum Ascomycota; class Leotiomycetes; genus Scytalidium; species Scytalidium sp. 3C. Next base: position 163,548 of record JMRO03000075.1, on the reverse strand, counting down.
TCTCGATTGTTTTTGCTGCTATGGGTGTCAACTTGGAGACAGCTAGATTCTTCACTCGAGATTTCGAAGAGAATGGTAGTCTGGAACGTGTCACTCTTTTCTTGAACTTGGCAAACGATCCCACGTAAGTTGCTCGAATATCTCTGGTGAAGTCACCCTCTTAACTAGATGCAGGATCGAGCGTATCATTACACCCCGTCTTGCTCTTACAACCGCCGAATACTATGCCTACCAGCTTGAAAAGCACGTATTAGTCATTCTTACCGATTTGACGGCATACTGTGATGCCCTCCGTGAAGTTTCAGCCGCTCGAGAAGAAGTTCCAGGTCGACGTGGATACCCAGGCTATATGTACACTGATTTATCCACCATTTACGAGCGAGCTGGTCGTGTAGAGGGCCGAAATGGCTCTATCACACAGATTCCTATCTTGACGATGCCTAACGATGATATCACTCATCCTATTCCCGATTTGACTGGTTACATTACTGAGGGACAGATCTTTGTGGACCGTCAGTTACATAACCGCGCTATCTACCCACCAATCAACGTGCTCCCGTCCCTCTCCCGTCTCATGAAGTCGGCTATTGGTGAGGGACATACTCGAAAAGATCACGGTGATGTTTCCAACCAGTTGTACGCAAAGTATGCCATTGGTCGTGATGCAGCAGCCATGAAGGCAGTTGTTGGTGAGGAAGCCTTGTCGACGGAGGACAAGCTCTCTCTCGAATTCCTCGACAAGTTCGAGCGCACATTCATCTCGCAATCTCCTTACGAGTCGCGAACCATCTATGAATCTCTGGATCTCGCATGGAGCTTGCTGCGCATCTACCCCAAGGAGCTTCTTAACCGTATCCCATCCAAGGTCTTGGCCGAGTTCTACCAGAGATCTTCGGAGAGGAAGGGCAAGGGAAGAGCTGGAAATAAGGACACCCGCGACAACGCCGAGGAAGCGGCGCAGCAGGCGAATGCAGAGGAAAACCTTATTGACGCATAGGGAGTGAAGTCAAAGGAGGGCATGACGGGAGAGGTGGCTTTGTTGATATAGCAAACCCGGACAGCATTTAAGCTTGTTAGAGAGGAGAAGGGTGTAGGATTGGAGAGGCATGGAGCTTGAGTTCGGCATAGTTTATTTTGACATTTATTAGAAGCGAATTAAGCACTCGCAAATGGTTTAGGAAGATCTATTGATCCATGGCTGCCATCCTTGCACTGTGAATGACCAACACACCAGACAGACAACTGGTGCCGCCGACCGACAGTAGAATCCAGGAAAAAGTACATGGTAGGTCCTTACGGAGCAGAAGGGCGAGCGATTCGACGAATGGCACCCAGCGCTGAACGAACAGCATGAATCTCGCAGGAAGAATGACCGAACATCACCGAGCGATGATGTGCGCGCTGGTAACTCAGCTGGTCGTGCTGGGGCAGGACGGGGGAACCCCGCACTCTCGACCCATGACCGGGGCGAGTCTACGGTGCGTTGTTGCGGGAATGGCTGGGACCAGTGAAGCCAAGCGTAAGCTTTATTCCCCGCCATAGTCGCGCCAATCACGCTCTGGCTTCGAACGTCATTCATCACCAGAACACCTCCAGCGCCCATTGCAGCAACAATCTACATCCCTCCTTACGTTAAGGACCGGGCAACCGCTCGTATCCTGGCCAGGAACACGGCCCTTCCGCTCCTGTGATTTGCCTCTCCCCGGTGCTGACCTGCGTGATTTGGAGGATTTCCAAGGGACCCCGCAGGGATCAAAAGCTTCGTTTGCAGCTCGGAGCTTGGCCTTGAAATTGTTGGAAAGAATCATGGGACTGACCGTATGTTGGACGCCTACATGCACGTTGAGCAAGGATCTCCCAACCGTCTGGGGTTAGCTCCTGCTTCTTGTGCTTAAGCTTGAGGAGAGAGAGAGGAGACAGTCATTGAACTGAGGGGTTCGGAACCATGGTCTTGGGAGCTCCTGCGGACCTTTTATAGAGAGCTCTTCCCTCCCTCGCGCTCGGCCTTCCCACAGCCATCTGCTCACTTGCGGGCGCCTTTGGAAGCCATCCTGAGAACACACGCCCAAGATATTTCTGTCCGCTCCCTCGGAGTCAAGATGTTCTTCCGAGCTCTGCTTCTGTCGGCCTCCTGCCTTTCCTCGCTGACCCATGCCCAAATCCCGGGCAAGACCCTCACCGGCACCGTGGGCAACACCTCAATCGCAGGCAATGGCGGCGGCGCAGACGCCAATGGCAAGTATGAGATCACCGGCATAGGCATCCGCGCCAACTTTGTGCCCTACGGCGCCGCCATCTCCAATCTCTTCATCAATGACACTCATGGCGTCGAGCGCGACATTGTGGGTGGTTTTGACAATGCCACCTACTACACGCTTGACAAGCAGCACCCGCACTTCGGAGCTGTGCCAGGACGCTATGCCAATCGCATCAAAAATTCCAGCTTCGAGATTGATGGCACCACCTATCATGTCCTTCCAAATGAGAATCCCACGCCAGCAAACCCCGCTGGTGTTGATACTCTGCACGGTGGCCCAGATGGATGGGATTGGAGAAACTTCACGGTCGTCGCGCACACCACGAATAGCATCACTTTCAGTATTACCGATCCCGATGGCGACCAAGGCTTCCCAGGAGAGGTGGTAAGTTATATTACCTACACCCTGGGCAATCGCACATGGGACATAAGAATGGTGGCGGTTGCCACCACCAAAGCTACACCGATCATGCTGAGCTCTCATGTAAGTTTTCTACTTCTCTTGAATCCCCCCAAATGCGCCTTTCTCATGCGCTCAACAGACATACTGGAACCTTGATGGATGGGCAAACCCTGAAACACCTCTTGTGCTTAACCACTCTCTCCATCTTCCCTATGCTGGGCAGAGAGTCGGGACAGACCCCATTCTCATCCCAACTGGCGACATCCTCGCCAACCAGAAGCACTCTGTCAATGACTTCTGGTCTGCACCAAAACAGATCGGAGCAAATTTCACCAACCCTGATCTGCTAGGCAACTGCGGGTTTAACTGTACCGGTTATGGTATGTACTTTGATTAGATATTGCCGCTATTAGGTCTGAGTGAATAAGCTAACATTGCAAAGATACCTGCTACCTTACGAACCGCGATCAAAATGGTCCGTTTGATTGGAGGCAGAGTGGGCCAGTTGCCACACTCAGAAGCGCATGGAGCGGGATCCAGGTCGATGTCTTCACGGACCAAGAAGCCTTCCAGATCTATAGCTGCGGTGGACAAAATGGTACGTAGCTTAAACTTCCTTTTCTTGTTCCTTCACCATCATCCTCAACTCATTTCTTTACAAATTATTCCCTCCTGCCAAAGACTAATAGAAAACGCTAGGCACGATGGCACTCAAGAAGACCCAGGGCCTTTTCAACGTGACTGACCGCCCACGCACGATCCATCAATACGGCTGTGTGGTGATGGAAGTTGAGGATTGGATTGACGGCATTAACCAGCCCGAATGGGGACGTAAACAGATCTATGAGCCAGGTGGAGACCCCTATGTTCTTCAAGCAACCTACGTGTTTAGCTTGAACAACACTAAGATCGGACTCAACGGACCCGGCTCTGGATGAAAGGTGGTCCACAGCTGCCATGAGAGATAGGTGAAACAGGTGGCTAGCTGAGTGAATACTACGTGAATTCCAGTTCTAAATAGTGGCTTGTGGATTGAACATAGGGGCAGTGGCTTTTTAAACTTCTTTAAATAGGAACCCATGCCACGCAAGACTTATCAACTATGCTCTATTGAGATAGAAATATATAACTTTTATGAAATCGCGTTTTTCCAAGCGCCCCAGAACGCCATTTTACATGCGAGTATAACCACGCTTAGTCTAAATCAGCACAATACGCACCCTCCCTTCTACCCTCCCTCTTGATAATCCAAGCCTTCTCATTATTTACCTCATTGACTGCCAGCTACGGAAGCAATCGCCTTGTCCAGGATCTCGAGACCCTCTTCAATCTCTCCCTCAGTGATAGTCAAGCTAGGCACGAATCTCAAGGTGTTCGTTCCAGCTGTAATAATCAAGAGGCCCCTCTCTCTTGCGGCGGAAATGATGCTACCAGGGTCTTGTGTCATTTGGACTCCAATGATGAGGCCTTTACCTCTGATTTCCGTGATCAGATCGGGGTACTTGGCCCTCAGCTCCTCCAGCTTCGCGACCAAGAATTTGGATCTCTTCAACACGGCCGATTGAAGCTCTGGGGAGCTGAGACGAGAGACGATATGATGTGCCAATCTACTTCCCAGAGGGTTACCACCAAACGTGGTGCCGTGGTCGCCGATGTTGATCTTCTCGGCCACAGATTCCGAGACTATCGTTGCACCGATGGGGAACCCGTTTCCAAGAGCCTTGGCAGTGGTCACGATATCCGGATGTGCGGACTTTGGTACCGCGGCATGGGCCCAGAAAGTACCTGTTCGTGAAAGCCCGCATTGGATTTCGTCGTAGATGAGGACGGCGCCCACTTCGCGGCAGCGTGCAGCCAGTGCAACGAGGAAGTCTTCCGTTCCCACATTGACGCCACCTTCACCCTGGATGGGCTCGACGATAACTCCACAGGTCTTCTCGGTAACGAGATCATTAATCGCTGCGATGTCATTGAAATTGCCATACTTAAAGCCTGGGACCATCGGCGAGAAAGGCTTCTGGTATTTGGGATTCGGCGTCGCTGACAGGCTGCCCATGGTTCTGCCATGGAAGGAATTGTGGAAAGACACGACTTCGTACTTCTCTCCCGATGGGTCCAGGACCTTCCCACATTTTCGGGCAAACTTCAGAGCGGCCTCGTTGGCCTCTGATCCGGAGTTACAGATGAATGCGGCGCGGGCTGTGTGCATGGAGCCAGACTCCAGTGTCTTCTTGACGAGAAGTTCCGACAAAGCTCCCGTCCAGGGATTGTAGTACAGATTCGACGTGTGGACAACAGTTCTAGCCTTTTAATGTTATCCCAATTAGTTATCATATATATGAAAGGTAGATATTCTTGAGAGTGAGTCACCTACCTGATCAGCAATGATCTCGCTCACTTCGGGATCACAGTGGCCCAGAGCATTGACAGCAATTCCAGCAGTGAAATCTAAATATTTTCTATCCTCTGCATCCCACAGATACATCCCCTGCGCTCGTACAAACATTGGAGGTGGTCGAGCATAGGTTCGTACCATATATGGTGCCTGCTGGTTGACGATAGCGGCGGTGGCAGAGTCTGGTGCGGGATCGGGGTTTGGTAAACTTGAGGCTCGCTGTAAACTCTTGTCAGGATCCGAACTACCCAAGAAATTACTAGATCCATTCACATACGTTGCCATCGCTCTTCAATTGAGAGGTCGCATTGGAAGCTGCAGCCGTTGCCTGCGAGGCATTTCTCTTGAGAGTCGTAACAGCTGGTGTTGCGCTGTTGCAACCTTTCAGAGCAATTGCTGCCCGCTTTGCTGAGATCCGCAATGCCATTACAACTGCGAGGAGAGGTGTAATGTTATAAATAAAAGAAAATGTGAGAGAGAGACCACAGGAAGAATGGTGGTCACTTTGTGGAGATGACTCTTCGGAGGGTCGTAAGTTCTCGGACACAATCTTAGCCTTATCAGTCAGTAATCGCTTACCGCGTGCACCTAAAATTTTCCAGCCGTGCCAGCCCACCTATGAAGTACCATGTACGAACCTTCTTTTTTCCCTCCATAAGTAAATGCCTTGATTTATTTGGAATATCAGCTTGCGAAGCATTTTTCGGTCTGAATTGTACTTTATGCACTCGCTCGATAATACCAGCATCGATATTTTCCTGCCTCAATAACTTTTANACGNCNGTGAGTGTCAGCCTCGAGCGATATCGGTGCTAAGGGATTGATCTACCCTCGCTGCCTGGTCTCAGCGCACCATCCCCAGATTATTGCGATTTTCTAGCGAGAATGTCGCAAATGAGCTTGAATGGACTTCACCTCTAGAGCTGCTCTTGTTGACAAAAGATATCAAGGTAGATTCGATCTACTATATATTCTTTAACGCATATTATCAATTCTCCCATAATGGCCACTCTGTTATTCTCATCGTTACCTATTTGCAGACTTTCTGCACATTCAGTTTCCACAAAGGGGTCCGTCGCAAGTTGTCACGGACTATCACGATAAGAAATCTATTACTGTCGCTCATATTCAACTGCATTTCAATGGGGCAATTGTTTGATAGAAATTAAGGTAAATTCAAATATTATTATTTAAAACACAAGATGGTGGGCTCGGAGGCCCGAAACACCAAGTGTGACCGGTCTTAATAAGTACACGTTCCATTTTCCTATCGTATAATCATTCCCATGCCATTCTTGTTCACATTCAAGCCTGCACGCCAAGTGGCATGGAGAAAGAGTCGGATCGACCGGTTCGTTCCCTTACAAGAGAGCGGCGGCGGCACCGAAGAAAGCGAAGACGGAACCGAATTGGATCCATGGCTTGAGAGCAGCTACGCCACCGGTGAAAGCTGGTGGGCTTGGGGACTGAGAAGCGGAGGTGCCGTTGGAAGCAACGGTTGGGGAAGCAGCAGCAGAGGAAGCAGCAGAGGAAGCGGCGGAGGAAGCAGCTGCAGAAGAGGCAGTGGAGGCCACGGAGGCTGCAGAGGAAGCGACAGAGGAAGCAGCCGAAGAGCCAGCGGAGGCGGCGGCAGAGGAGGCTGCGGAGGAAGCAGCACCACTGGTGGCAGCTGGACTGGAAGCAGTTGGGCTGGAAGCGGCAGCAGAGGAAGATGCTGAAGAGGCCGCAGCGGAAGTGGTGGTGGCAGCAGAGGTGGAGGCTGGGGCAGGAGCAGCAGTTGCGGCGCAAGCGCAGACGGCGTCAGCGGAGGAGATGACGGCAAGACCGGTCTGGACACCGCAGGCAGAGAGGACACAACCCTGAGCTGCCGACTGGATGGCTGCGGACTGGGAGCTGCTGCACTGGCAAGCGTAGTCGGTCATGGCGCAGCCTACAGCAGAGCCAGCAGAGGTAATGCAGCTAACCTGATGCAATTATCAGCATCTCTGGGTTGACATATCGGATTGGCTACCACTATAACGACGGTGCCATGGTGTCGACAAGAAAGGGGCCTGAACTTACAGCGCATGATGGGATAGCAGCAGCAACAGAATCGCAAGCAGATTGTGCGGAAACGATGGTGACGAGCCCGAGAGCAACAGCAGTAGTGGTGAACTTCATGTTGACGGTGTTGGATGGCTTGCTATTATTACAACTGATGAGCGAGAGCGAATGTATAGCTGGAACGACTGTTTCGATGCTGGTGAACAAGACTCGGCAACTACAAAGATGGAAGGGGAGAATGGGTCTTGGGGAAATGGGCTGGGTTTATATACAGTCTCTTCCCGCTACCTCCTCCTCGTTTCCCCAGACCCAGAGCGGCCCCAGTCCCAGCGACCACACTTGGTGGGACTGGTCTCGGAGCGCACAAGCTGGAAGGAGAGCGATGACAACCAACGGATGTGCTGCTGGCCACACAGCAGCCGGGATTCCGCTCCCCCTGGGAGGTCCTGGGAGAGAAGCTTCCGTTGCCAGGGCGCTGATCACCGCTGTCTTTTGGCCTGGTCAACCGCGCCGATCTCAATTGCAGTGAAGACACAGAGAGAGATCTCCAAGCCGAGGAACCCAACCATAGGAGCAGCAAAACATGTGAGACAGCTCCGGAGAGACGGGGATGGGTGTCGCTGGCATGGTTTCATGGATCGGAGAGCGCGCACAACACTGACTTGGCAAAGAGGCTTGGGCCACTATGGCCGGATCGAGCAGGTGTGGCCGAACGTTCCTGGGGAAGCTGGCGTGAGGGCGGTCGGCGGCCAACGGCGGGGAGCGAGGGTGCTGGCGCTACGAGTCGCCGGGGTGGCAGGCACTATCCCGCTTCCGGTCCCACCTCCCCCTCATCCGATTTCTCCGTTGCTGCAGACGCCAGCATCGTCGGCACCTGGGACTCCTGCACCACCAATGCTCGTCAGGCCCTCGCAGCTGCACAGCGAAAATTTTTAGCCCTGCCCTCCGAAAAACCCTGGATGAAGGATGCTCGGCCACTCCTCAGGATGCGAGAAATCCACGGCTCGAGAATCAGGGTTTTTTGCGCAGCCTCGAGAAAGGAGCTCTAGCTGGCAGTCTAAGCAACTGCGCTCGTGACCTCCCCCTTTTTCCCTCATTCCCAGCCAGTTTAACCATGAATAAAAAAGGCCGCTTCATGCGTGGATTCGAATCGAGATCATCCACCAAAATGAGCTAGAGAAGGCTGGGATTGGAGGAGGGCTTCATTTGGGTTTGGCGTGCCAGACGGCTTACGTCAAGGGGCGCACAAAGAGCTGACGAGTCGATGATGGCTTCCCCGCAGCCCAAGCGCATCGAAGGGCTTCGTGCCAGACATGGTCCGGGGGTGGCAGCTTCTCGCCGCTTCTTTCTGCTGGGGTTGCGCGGGTTGGCTTGCCTTCGCAGCTGCTCTCTGTGGCAACGACAATCAGGACATGTGAGACATCACAAAGGAGTTTACCGCACTTGTCCACAGGTCTTGCGCTTTAAACAGATGGCAAGAAGCGGGAGAAACATCGCTCAAGATCAAACTGGCCACCACAACACGGTATCGGTTGGTAGCTGTCCAAAAATATCCACGGTTGAGCTGGTCGCCTTCTCGGTGAATTTGGCCTCCCTGGAGGAGCACACAGTAGCTCCAGCCACATCAATCCGGGCAACTACCACTGCTGGCCAAGGTTGGGTCGCAGCTATTCTATTTGCGAGGCAGGCGATACCAAAATGGCCGAGGCCTTTCTGTAGCGCCGACGGTAACTACTGCTTGACAGCTCCAAAATGATCACGCTACACTGGGCTTGCTCGTTCCCCTGCGTCATGGCTTCGACTCTACTGCTGGGCAACACCACCATTGAGCCTACATTGGGTTCCTTGTTTTGGTCGGTTGAACTCCTGCTGGTAACGCCAAGGCTACCGTGCTGTAGAAGTATCTTCAGCCCCAAGCATTCCGAAAACTTCAACAGCTGCTTGGAGACAGACCTCCGAATAACGCCGTCTCCGTCAGTCTTGGCTCGCGCGTCTCAATTTATATCTTCTATCCCCATTTGAAAAATTGATCTCTCCATCTAGACTCCAACATTTCATCCTCCATCTCTAGAGGAGCACATCCATCAGCTCACAGTACCGTAGAGTGCATAAAGGCTCAGTTGGATAATGCCCTGCCACAGGCACATGTCCCCCTGTCCAGACTGCATATTCCGGCTTTTCCATCAATGCATGCGCCCCAAAGCCACCGCGTACTAAAACCACAGCCAACTAGGATAAATCCGACTAGCTTAGGAAGCGTCGCCTGGTCGTCCTCAATGATTCGCGCGCATTCTCTGAATGCAGCCCTCCCGGAAATTCTTACGTACCGTGTAATCAAAGATCTCGGGCAAAAAAATGTTTCTAGAGTGTGCAATTTGTGCTTGCCTTTTTAAGGTTCGTCACCTGTCGCAGTGCAATTCGTATATATCGATCGTCGGCAGGGCAGCACTTAGTTAGAACCCTTCGGCAAATTGGATATTTTGTGTCCCTCGTTCTAAAATTAATCTCATCGCTTGGCTCCAAAGCATTGGTGGAATCCCCAAGATCTGTAACTGCTCTAATGCAGGACCTGGGTAACCCAATTAAATTCCCTAATATGTATGACTTGTTAAGGGCAGATGGTGAGGATTCGAGCGCAGTCATAAAATTCAGGACCTCACTGTCTGCACACCCAGGACGGAAACGGTATGAGCCCATATTTTGCCCTGGTAAGGCTTTGATTGACTTCTTTCGTTAACACCCAGGGAAATTGAGTATGCGTAACGTAGCATGCTGGTGGATCCGCGCCCCTGGTACGAAGGCTAGACAGAAACGCCCATTGTAACAAAGAATAATTAATGCCTTTGAGGAAAGTAAACCTTCTGTAGGTAGCGCTCATGTTCGATTAGCCCCAGTCACCACGTAGCGAGTAGTATGCCGCCTTTGCCGGACGATGGCTCTTCGTTTCAATCTGGACGAGACCCTTCCATGCAGGTGGAGACAATTCATTATGGATTCCTGTACACCAAATATGTTAAGAATATTTTGAATTTCTGCTTCCCCTGGTTGAGGGACTGAGACAAAGCGAAGAGTATTCACAAAAAAATTAAAAAAAAATCTATCCTGAGGGGAGCTAAATTTATAAACAACTGAGCAAATTGATGATTTTGTAGCATTTCTGGGAGTTTAATTCCTCCGAGAAATTGTTCGCGCATGGGATGAAAGGAATAAATTCGTGAATGTTTTCGATTATCTCAGCTATGTGCACGATGATGGGTTTCGCAGGTTTTAGCCGGCCCGGAAACCTGGGTGGAGAAAGGACATCTCAGGTTGTCGGACGAAAGTTCCTTCTGCGTCTTTTCATGGATGAAATGATTAAATTATCCGTATATATGCGTAGTGGACTTAGTTAGCAAAATATGTTACAGTTGAAGGTTTTGCTCATTCCTGTTCGGCGCATATCTCTTGGTAGGTGCATTGAGAGACCAAAGTTAGAAGGATGGATGACCTGTACCCGCCATACCGCACCCTGTTGCGAGACATTGATTGTTCTTAAGAAAATACGGACTTGTGACTCCGTAATGGGATAGGCGCGTGAATGTCGAAGAGGCCTCTTTTTGGATTGCCGACGTATAATAACATGAATGACGCACGGCATTTGCTTCACATCAAAGGAAATCTGAATTTGTGAGCTTGGTGCATTTTGGCTACTCATGCCAAGAGATATTTGTCCTTTCTAGAACTTTTTTATAAAGAAAAGAAGAGGACGGCTATTAAATTTATTATGCATCAATCTTTTTTTTCTCAAGGAAAATATTTTGCGAAGAGGGCGGTTTAAATACGGCAATTTCCACCTCCAACACGTCGTCAGGAATCTGATAATGGTTTCAACAAAATAGGATCGGTAAGACCCGATGGATCTGCTAATAGCATCTAACTACTTGAAAATCTGTGTTATCCGAAGTGGGACCTGCAGCGAGTCTTCCAGCTTGTGGAGATGGTGTAGCGGCTTTGACGTCATCATTCCTTGTCTGTTCTGTTGCCCTGAGGCATGCTCAGCGTTGCAGGAGGAAGCCTCTGTAGAGAAGATAATAGAGTAACTGAGTCTGCGTAAGGAGTTCGGAATTGCTTGAATGTTCCCCTGCTTCATCCGTCATGCTGCATCTTTTGAAGTTCTCCTCTGATTGACAAGGCTGAGTTTTATGTATTGTAGAAGCCGACAGTTATCCGGGGTAAGGCTGACAAAAACACGATGATGAGTCAGCTTTCACATGCAATTTGGCGGATTCAGCCTCTCGAATAACTGCTTGCGATACGTACGGGCGGTCCTCGGACGGAGCAGTGGCACGGATTTAATCGGTGGTCATCTGGTCTGCTCAAATTGCTGTAACCTCACTGTGATGCTGTTTACCTTTCTGCGATCCGTTTCTTCTCATTTCAAACTTTCTTCCTTAGCACCATCTTGTCGAGTGCGGACTGCATAATAAATAGTAGGAATCTGAGAGTTGGCGTAGTCTTCTGTATCGCGCCACTAGGTCCATCTCGAACGGTGCATGTGACAATTGATAATCGAGCGTGACACCCCCCACAGATTTCGGAGTTGCATTGCTAGGTTGCTTTTGTTTACGACCTCTCTGTTCTGGTTCTTGCTCTTTCAATATAAAAGACATCTCATGGCACAATGATAGGTAGTGCTTCTGCCCATAGTGGACAACCCGTAGTTGAACTGACCTCGTCTATTAGACCATGTACTTGGCCGGCCTTCCGTCCAGTTTCGAAAGATTCAGGTTCTAGCGGTCGTATCATTTTGGTCTCTTTATCTTTTCAAGTATGTACCCGCAGCCGTCAAATTCTAGCATAGCAAGACCTAGTGCTAATTAAGTACAGAGGTAACAAGAACGGGCCTCCAGCCATTCGAAAGTTATCCCGCGGTCTCGCAGGGATCATCACTCCTTGGCAAACTCTTGTCATCACACTTCTTTACCTCTATATAGCACGAAACCTTGGGAAGCTTCTTGGCCTTGAATGTCCGGAGCCACTGGCCAATTTGTATACCCGATCGTACTTCCGAGCAACATGGGTGACTACAGCTCTGGACGCCGGGTTCTGGACTGCCATGCGGATCAGACGCAAATGGCTACGTGATATCTGCAGCTTGGTCTTTTCTCTCTACTATTTGATAGCGGCCGAACAGGCAGACGAGAAGGTCAGAAAGGTTAGAGGCGTGCTGACCGTCGACCATCTAAGGGTGAGCTGGAACAAAGGGACGACTCCATACCTATCGTTTTTCTCCAAATTACTGCGGCCAAGATTGATGAGGTACCCACCGCGGCAGATCAGGATACCCAGGCCGCCCAACAGCGACTACAAGGAGCCCGTCCATGGTTGGCTCTATTTCGATGGTCCTCTTGCAGCACTCAAGAATCACACTAAAATTGTGCTTGATATTCCTGGAGGTGGCTTTGTTGCCATGGATCCGAGGACCAATGATGACAAGTTATTTGCATGGGCTGGCAAAACAGGATTGCCGGTATTGAGCTTGGACTACAAGAAGGCTCCCGAATATCCTTATCCCTATGCGCTTAATGAATGTCACGATGTCTACTGTACAATCGTTGCTAGTCGAGGCCGCTGTCTTGGTCTGGCTGGGGATGTGGCTCCGAAAATTGTTGTCACTGGAGACAGCGCCGGAGGAAACCTTGCGACTGGTCTCGTGCTGATGATTGCTGAGAGCCAAACTGGCCTACGGAAAGGCCCCGGACCAGGAGCTGGACCGGTTCCTATGCCAGAAGGCTTGGTTTTGGTATACCCTGGGCTGGATATGAACATTGCAAACTGGATGTCTGATGAGCACGTCGCTCTGATTGAAGATCGCCGGATGCAGAAGACTAACCGGAGCATTGTTCGAAGGAAGAGTCTGCAATATATCCATCTCGCGGGAACACCTCTTCCGTCTGATGACGATGTGAATCCTTTAGAGATGACGGCCATATCTGCTTTATCGAAGGAGTCCTCTCAGCCGAATGGTACTCCCCAATTATCATCCCATGGCGAAGAAACAGCTGAGGACTCTGTCCCCAGAAGGCCACCACGCTCCCAATCATCGCACCGTCCTCAACATATGCAAACAAGACTGGCAATGACATCCATAATCTCATACTTTAACGATCGCATTTTAACACCCGAAATGATGCGCGCTATGATTATTCTTTACATCGGTCCTAACAACCGCCCAGACTTCTCTCGCGACTACCTTCTCTCACCAGTCCTTGCTCCAGATAATCTTTTCGCTCTTTTTCCAAAGGTCTATTTACTAACTGGCGAGCGTGACCCGTTAGTCGATGATACCGTGATACTCGCGGGCCGTCTGCGTCGTGCTAAAGCCGCAAAGCACGAGGCAGAAATGAATTTGGGCGGAGACGCGAGACTGCAAAGGGAGTTCGATGACCGAGATGTTGTCGAAGTCGCTCTTATTCCAGGTATAAGCCATGGATTTCTCCAATTCGCGGGCATTTTCCCAGAAGGTTGGAAGCTCATCTACAGATGTGGCCGCTGGATCGACTCCATTTTCGAAGCATCCGATGAGCATGAGCGTCAGGCCGGGCTATTTTCACCAGCGCTCAACCGCTCACGACACCATCTTCGTCGACGGACTGAGAGCTCTGGTGACGAGGATATGGGGCTTGAAATGTCCATATCCAGAGGCAGAGGAAGAACGCTAGGTGCGAATGGCAAAGCAAAGAAAGAGGAGGCAAGAAGACGCAAGGAGCAGTTCCTGCAGGAGCAGCTCGCCGCCCAGGATAAGAAGGCTAGACTGGCTCAGGAGCAGGGTAAAAACAAGAGACAAAAGAGTATGGTAAGCTTGGCCAGTGACACCGACTTGCTTGGTCGGCGAATGCTAGGTCTCACCGGGCCTCTGACGGGAGCGGCGCAAGAGGATGCGTGAATTAGATGAGATGTATAAAGGCAGCTTTTATCCCATAACATATGGCATCATAGCATCATGATAGACACAGGCATACATCAACTTATGAAAGTAGCGTTTCTCGAAATGGGTTATTTCTACTTTGTATCCTTTATTAGATGATGAGTGTATATAAGTACTGAATACAATTAAGACCACTATGATGAGGATTTCACACTTTTATCATGCAAGAGAGAAAAAGCTAGACCAAGTAGAGAGTGACCAACACCAGAGCTCCAATAATTGTTAACACTCTTGTCTTTCATTCCATTGAGTAATCAGCATTCTCTGCTCTCCCATGCTCGAGATCATCAGGGCCGTTGGGGACGGTTTCAGCTAGCTAGCTAGCGCTACTGGTAAACCATACTTCATCACTATATACAGTTTCAATACTTTAAAAAAAAGGTTTCCCTTGCTCCGTCGATTGATCATCAAATGCAATGCAAATCAAAGCCACGACAAACACCAAAGAGAGAAAAACGGAAGACATCATAACTCGCGATCAAAGTACCATACATCCTTTCCTGTTGCATCGCCTGCTGCCGACAGTTCACTCACGTAGTCCGACGATCTTCCATCCTCTCCGTCCAAGCAATTTCTTTTTAATAAAACAGGGGTTCAAATTGACGGGGAAGTCGAGAGAGAAAGCGAGTGCTGGACATGAATAAAAATGAGAAGCAATTCCCTCATAAACAAAGACTACAACCTGTCGAACTGGCTTTTCTTTTCCTTTGCTATTCACGACAGGACGAGAAGATTTTTGTTGAAAGTTGCCAGCACGGAAAACAAGAAAACAATTGTGGAAGGGAGCGAGTGCAATTCCTTTTGCTTGCCTCACAGCTAATATGGTACAAGGTTTTGAGTGAGCTTGATTGGATGCCTGCTCTGGGGCGAAGACATGGAAGGTTCAAAGGAGCTGTTAGTCCAAAGCCTTTCGGAGCTCGACGAATTTTCGATTTATGGCTTCACATTGAGCGTTGATCTGTTCATCGTAGAAGGTTAGTTGAGCCCCAGGTGTGACTATTCCACTGTGGAAAATCTAGGAAGGATACATACCTCAGCATACTTTAGCTTGGTCTCCACAAGCTCTTTTTCCATCTCCGCCATCTCATCTTCCAGCCTCGAATTTTCCATGTGCACTTCTTGATTTCGTTTCATTAGCCGATCCATTTCACTCCTGAGCCTCTCTTCCACCTCTTCAGGCTGCTTTTCCACGACCCGTCTTAACTCCTCGGTTTGCCCTTTAAGGCTTTCATTTTCATCCTCTAACTCCTCATTTCTAACCTTAGTTCTGACAAGCTCGGTTGCAAGCGCTGCGTGTTCTGAATCATGCTCTTGGACCCGCTCTTCAAGTCGCCGCACCTTCAATGTCAAGGATTGGTTGGCCGTCTTGAGAGACTCCAACTCCGCTTCTCGTTCCTTCTCAAGTTTTGTTTTCTCTTCCCATTCCGCAGCATAGGCTTTCAGGGTCTCAGGTGTTATTTTTATGGCACATGTATCTTGAATCAGTTGATCTGCCCGGTAGATTTCTTTATCGATGCTAGCACCAGAGCTTCCGAAGAATCCAGATTCGAGAATAGACCCGGCAGATGGAGCTTGATCAATGTAAATGTCGAAGAGGCGATCTTTCAAGAATGTGGTTAGTTGACTCATATCTGTCATACTCAGCAGCGTGGAAGCATTTTTCTGCATAAGCACGATTCCGAATTTAAGGATCGCTTCAAGCCCTTCACTTAGGATAAGATCGTAGATTCGGAGGACGAGTTGAAGAGGAAACCGATATGCAAACAGAGTGAGGAACCATTGAGTGGCATATAGGTGTGGGCTAACTTGGCGTCGATGGAGATGGCAGTATAGAGCCGGCTCGAAATCTTCAAGCAGTCGTTCAAACTGATACAGATGCTTATGTAGCCCAGGCATATCTTGAATGAAGAGATCACGAAGATGATATTGGGTCATTAGTCGAACAAGCAGACAGAATGCTTCTTCTTCGGGCATCTAGAAAGCGTGTTAACTATTGATCAGGACACAGGGGAAAGCATACTGACATTGAACAGAAGAGGCATGATAAGGAAATTCATCCCTTGAGCATACCCGACAGCTTCATCATACAAGGCATACGCCTTACAAACTCCGAAAAGCCCTTCTTGGAGCCCCGCACTGGCTGCATATTTGGAATAACTTGTACGAGCTCCTAGGTCCCGCCTGATTGCCTTTTCAAGCTTTTGCAGATTTGCAGCATCTTCCTTGGCTTTTTTCTTCTTTTCTGCCAGCAGCGTAGCGATATCTTTTTCTTGGGATGGCGATGGTGACCCAGCCCCGGTCTCCACCTCAGAATGGATTGACGAGGAGGATGAGACTACCGAATCCTTCTCCTTGCCGTTGATTGAGCCGTTGGCTTGAGTGAGACTGGGAGTCCCGCTCGACACGCTCCCTCTATCCTTCTCCTTTTCAGTCCCCCTGGCAAGGAGGTCTCTATATACTTGCTCGAGATCTTCATTCTTACTCTGAGCAAGAACTTGCCACACGACTCCGCGGATAGCATTCGGGATGCCTGCAGTTATAGCTCTGTTCAACTCCTCAGGGCTCGTTCTAGCGACAGCTGCGGGACCTTCGTACACGACTGCTTGCCATAGATCCCAGTCGACAGGAGCCGAGGGGTCGTTCAGAGACGATGGGCCGGCAGAGACACCTGAAACTGTACCTGGAGCTAGGGCGGGGTTGGCTGTTGTAGGCAGTGGACTGGTAGGCCCTGGAGAAGTGACACTCATAGCACCGATCTCTTCCTTCTCATCTGCTGTGCTAGTCGCGCTTGTAACGTTAAGTGATAAAGTAGGGGTGCGTCCGATGAATACTGTCTGAGAGTTTGCGCCCTTGTCATCTTCCGGTAATGTAATTCCAGCCTCTTCTCGCAGTCTGAGCAACTTGAACCGATCCTTTAAACTGTTCCTTGCTAACCGCCTGTTTTCATTTATTGACTCGCTCTCATCACCTTCTTCCAGTTTGCTAAGCATCATTTCCGGATTGCTGCTTATAGTAGCTATCGAGGATGCTGTATTTCTACGCTCAGCGGGGGCTAACGCTTGTGGAGGTGATGGAACCGGCTCCTTAGGTGTCGAATTTCGAGAGAGCCATGAAAATGGACCAGTTATCCGCCTGGGGGGAGCAGCTGGGGCTGGGGGACTTGCACTCGATGGGGCAGATTGGGGAGGAGGTCCCCAAGGGACAGACGGTAGTACACCTGACAATCCTTGAAATGATCTGGATCGTTTCGAGTCTGCAGGTGATGGGTCTCGAGATCCTGTAGATAAATGTGTTAGATTCGAGCAACTTTTGACGGTACACGTTCAGGGAATGAATGTCAGTGGGTAGTACCTTCCGGTTCCTCTTTTGTTCCATCCTCCTCCAGAGCAACATTATCCAGAGACGAGCTATTTGAGAGCCGGTGAGAGGTCAAAAGAGGTGACTTTGGGGGCCGTGTATCATTTTCGGCTTGGTCTATATGGTCTACCTCACCATTGGACTCTTTGCGCGGTGGTAGTGGGGGAATATCTTTGGCTGTGTCTTTCGTAGTATCTGCCCCTGGTGACGAAAGCTGTTCGGTAAGTGATCTGCTTTTCTGGCTAGGGGATTCAACATGATTTGATTCAATTGCTGTATCGTTTGCATCCTCAAAAGTGTCCTGCCACAAAAACGTACAATTAGTACCATCGCCAGGAGTCTCCAAGTCGCTGTTCTAAGTCGTGTGACCCTGCAGCCCTTCAATAATTACTCACATTCTCAAAACCCGCTTCTTCTGTATCCGAGTTCCGTCTCTCCATTGTGGATTCCGGCGTCTCATGAGGCGTTATATCCGACATTGCGTACGGTTGTTGAGTGTTGCTGAAATTGGCGTTCGTAGTTCAGAATTCCAGGAAATGACGCTGAGGCCCATAGAACGGGGTCCGAAGTTGCGGCCCGCGCACGAAAGCTCCAACCAGATTGTTTATCTCTAAGAGGTCATCCTATTCCAAAGGAATCCAGCAAGGTGTCAGAGATTCGGTGCGAATCTCTGTTATAATGATAGGGGATCTCCTGTTCCTGCCCTCTCAGGATAATAATTAGTGAGATAGCCGATGTAGATCTCTTTTCATTCACTAAGGGCCAGATTTCAGGAGCTCGACAGGGGTGGTGCAACCATAGAAACGACACGCAAAACAACAACTTTTGGCGGATTCCGCTGTACAGTAATTACACGGCATTAGGCATCCGACGTCGTCGATTGCACTTTGACAGACGGGGCCTCTGCTCAACTGGGACAAATGTGGTAATCGCAAACAATTAACCGTCGAAAGATAGCTTGCATTCCACAACTGACGCAGTGAGGGGCACGCGCTGGCCTTTTATCAATCCCACTCACCGTGTCTGTCAGCTGAAAGTGAATCCTCCTCCTGATTTTCATTCGTTGCAGCTGAACACGCTCCTAGGCGGTCATTACGAGGCCGCTGGAGAAGGAGCATGTGAGGGGGGGTGGTCGCTCACTTACGCCGACCAACTTTCAAGCGATCCAGTTTCGTGTTTCAGGTTTCCTGGGCTGCTCACAAAACGTGAAACACTCACTGCATGCATTATATTGGACAGCCATCGCGCAATTATTAATAGTTATGGAGACGTAAACGTAGATTTTATCTTGTACGAAGTTGGAGTTCTGCTCTAGAGAAAGGCTCTCCGTGATCAATCGTGATTTCTAATGCTTCCAACACTTCTCTATTAGATGGGTGGCTCGTGAAATGGGCACAGGAAAGTATAATTAATTAACCAGAAGGACTACTTATCTATAGTCCAGGCTACGCTTGTCCAACCTCTCATGCCAACACTTGTAACCTTGATTTCGGACTGGAGCTGGCATTCGCAAAAAGATGTTTGCTGCCCACCAACTCCCCCATATTATGGATCGGTCAACTTCATCATCCGTGGTTCACATCACACAGTACAGGGTCGCCGGGACATAGAATACCCCGGAGAACCCCTTTTCACTAGCCGCGAGGTCATTGGACCACGTCTCGACGTATATTCAAGGCTACGTTGACCTTCGACGTACATTATAGGCCATAAACACAAGTTGAAGGCTCAAGGAGATTGAAGTGCAGACACCTCTGCTTTCTTCGACGGAAAGAGCCCATGGTGGGACTGACAGACGTCGCAAACGGTCACTTGGGTATTCATGGTACCACTAGCCTGCATGAATAGGCCCAAAACCAAGCACAGCTTCCCTCGATCATATCACCGCGATGCTGCGACAGGGAGGGAGATCTTCTTGGTTCAAATTTTACAAATAACAAATCCCATAATAAATAGACTTGGTTTTGTAATAGAACAACGCTGTCAAGAACATGCTGAATATTGCAATAGTACAAACGGCACACCAAAATATACATACCCTTCCTTTGTACTGCGGGACAGCCGGACTCTGACGTAGAAAGACGATCAGGCACTTGTAAGCGAACTAGCGCGCGGAGGGTGTAAATCGAGAAGGCCGAACCTCAAAAGTATTGCGACGAGCTTGAGCTTGAAGCTTCGAACTCTTCTTTCCCCACAATCCCACCTCTTTTCCACCAACACTTTTACTGCCAGACGCGTTGTTTGACTGCTGGTACATCCAACTAACTATTTGAATTCGTGCTATTGATTGAGAGAAGATCAGCGACCTGCACCGCTGTCCATCTTGACAAGGCACACTCATTCGATTTCATCAATTTCAACGTCATTAATCGCCTCACGCGGAAACTTTTGAAAACTTTTCTCTCCTTGATATTACCCTTTCTGCGGATCTGTACGAGTTTTCTCTCTCTGCGAGCGAGACGGCTTTGTGCTTCGACTATCCAGATACCAAGCCTCACCTTTTCCTACAGCAGTGAGGACGCAACAGTGGCGTGAACTTCTCCGTTTCTTACCAACGCATAACAGCTGCACCGAATCTCTACATCGACCAGGGAGCTGTCCTGTTCTAGGGCACTCCTTCTAATATCTGGCAAGCTGTCGGCAGCTAGGATTCGCACGGAGGTAGTGGAGGGGGTCGAAACCTAAGCTCTGCGGTCCCTCAGCCGCGTTTCGCCAGCACCATGGGGAAGATAGAGAAGGTTGCTCAGGCCAAACACCTTGAAACCTTGGTAAGGTCTTTGCTTCAGCACCTTGAAATACAGATATTAATCCATCTTTGTAGTCACCATGGACAAAGGAATTTGTCAAGACTGCTACCGCGGTTCCACTCAGACTTCTCCCCGAACACCTCATCTCATTCCCATCAAGGTGGCCTTTTCCACGAGGAGATCTCTACCACTGGATCCCTCTTCTCAACAGATTTGATGAGATATTAGAACAGTTCTGCAGAGTATACAAGTTGGATGAAGGCCCCCAGATCCGAGAATTTTCCCGCGAGCTCCTTGCGTCTGACCCTGAACGCAGTGGTGAAGAGCATTCTGAGCAGCAAATAAAACCGTTTCCTTTTGGAGAAGATGGCGATCGTGAACTTGTGGAGGTTATCTTGGACTTCTCAAGAATGCTGCTGGAAAACTGCGGCAATCGGAGCATCTATGCAAGCAGTTCACATCTGAATAATCTGCTCAACACCACCTCCTTATCTCTCATCCAGAAGACTTTGTTGCTAAGTTCTCAACTTGCACAGAGATACCAAGCAGCTTTCAAACGTATGTCACTCGCAATCCGACATGTCAGCAGTGCTCTTCTGTCAAGCCATTACAACATAGAGCTGCCCAAAGTACAGCAGCTCTCCCAACCTTTTGCGAAGACGACTACAACTTCTGTAGAGCCAGGACTGCCTACGACTCCGGTAACTCCAGGCTCCAAAGGAAAAGATAAAGCTCATTTTGCCACCCCCGGATCAAGCTCGAAGACCTCGACAACGACCGTATATGCCAGTGATCTGGTTTCAATAGCTAAGAACATTCCGAGAGCTAATGACAGCCCAAGGAGTACTAGAAAGTCTCCCGATACATCAACTGATAGTTGGGATCAGTGGGGTGATGTCAAAGTGATCTACTATCCAAAGAACATCCCAGACGCAGAAGAGCAGAGCAGTCCACATGTAACTAGTTCTTCCCAAGCGCCCGCTACTCCTACCCCTGTTCGTCGCTCATCCAACTTGGGTCCAAATGCCCAACGTACAAACAGATCTTCGAATTCTGATGAATCTCCTCTCCCGATATCTCGATCCTCTACATACAACGAAGAAAATGCGCGCTCGAATGCCAAAGTTATTGAGATCCCCTTTTGGAAGATAAAGGCCTCGGGTGTACATGCCTTGCTTGAGCAATATACGCCAGGTTTACCAAAGGAGGTACAATACGAGCTTCTTTCAAAGCTTCGAATCGCGTATGCTCTGACCTCCTCCTTGGAGACCAGACGCCAGATTCTAGCTATCCGCCTCTTGGCTATAACAAATCTTGCCTACATTCACCCAGAATCAGTATTCCTCGAACAGGTTTTAAAGCAAGATAGCGAAGAGCCCCGTAGGCTGCAGCTGACTTATCAGCTTGCTGAACTGGTTCACCCTCCAGCAGAAGGGGAGCCTCCCATTCCAATTGCGCTTCAGACGGTTGCGCTATCGACTCTTGATGCTCTTGCGCAACATCAAACGAAAGCCCCAGATATCTGCGCTGCACTTAACACCAATGTTAACCATGGAATTCTCCTATATGTCGTGCGAAAAGCGGTTGCGGAGATGGCCACGGAGGATGTTGACGAAAAGGCTACACCAGAAGACGAGTGGCGAGAGGCTCTTTTTGCTTTGTTATCAAATGTCACCACGATCCCCAGGGCAGGTTCAGACCTAGTAACTGCAGGCTTGATGGATATCCTGGTTGAGATCCTGACTCTACGAACATCTACTGCAGAGCGCTATCACCCAAAGGTTCTTGCCTTCTTGGACAACATCGTATATCATGCTAGAGATGCATTCCAAGCTCTTGTGGATGCAAATGGTCTTGACAAGATATCAGATTTGATTGTTTTTGAGGTCTCCACCGCGGCTGAGAAGGTTAAATCAAGTCGTGGCGTAAAACCACAATACCGAGCTGCATCCGTGGACTATGATATCCCGCATTTTCATCAACAGACACTCAAGTGGGTATTGAAGTTTATCCATCACATGATGTCAACTGCGGGTGGTTACGGCGGTAACTTTGACCGGTTGTTGCGTAACTTAATTGACTCTTCCCCATTACTAAGTAGCCTTCGTCAAATCATACAGAATGTTCACTGTTTCGGATCGATTGTCTGGACTAATGCAGTCAGTATCCTCAATGACTTCATTAACAATGAGCCAACAAGCTTTGCTGTGATAGCAGAGGCTGGATTGAGCAAAGCTTTTCTCGAAGCGATCACCGGCACCGAGATTGTAATGAAATCGAAAAAGAACCAGGGCGGACAGGATGCGCCTGATTATGAAACTGCATCCGGGGCGTCGGATTCTGATGAGAGTGATAGCGAAGATGAAGCGCCTCGAGTGCCAACAGCAGCTGCATTACGAGCACCCCGTCCAACGCCTCTGGCTCAGGGTATAATGCCAACTTCAGATACCATTTATGTTATACCTCAAGCATTTGGTGCAATCTGCCTCAACGATGCTGGAATGAAAATGTTCCAAGCTTCAAGAGCGTTAGAGAGCTTCTTCGAGATTTTCGAAAGTTCTGAACATGTCAAGTGTATGGAAGCGAATTCAGAACTACCCTCCAACCTTGGTAGCACCTTTGACGAGCTAGTCCGCCATCATCCGTCTCTCAGAAATGCCATTTTGAAAGCTGTCCTTACAATGGTCGCCAGGGTTGGCTATCTCTGCAAGTCGAAGTCGGAAAGGCTTGGGATTGGAGCTCGAATGTGGATTCGTGATGCGGAAGGGAAAGCCGTGCCAGCCGTTACTTCATCTTCAAGCCACACCTCTGTTAAGGGCAAGGAAAAGGAAAAAAGTGATGGCACAGATATCGAAATGACTGATGCTGATGCGGCAAACTCAATCGCCGATTCAGGTGCTCCATCATTCGATGTCTCTAGCTCCATGACCCCATATATTGGTGCTGTCGCGACTTTCCTGCAGTCACTGTTCGGTAATTCTTCTGTACGTGCCGACTTCAGTAGCAGAGGTGGTATCGAATATGTCCTTGACTTAGCCGAGGTATCATGCTTGCCATACGATTTCTCAGACACTACAGCGAGTCGTACGCTTCAAGGTGTCATCGCACTTCTCTCGGAGCAGAAACCGCATCTTGTCATGCCGTCTCTTCTTAAACGTGCTCAGGCTGCTGCCAATGTTCTGAGACCGTTCACTCTTCATTCAAGAGATGGTGCCTATTTTAAGCCCTTTATACTCGAAGAGGCACAGAATTCTGCAGACGCTGTATTCCTAACTAAAGGGACGGAGCTTGTAAAAGCGCTTGTCAATCTCTTGACATTGGTATCCACTTTACACCAGTGCTTCCATGTCTCCGCCTTCAACCATCGTGGCTCAAACACTGGATTTAACCAGATGAACTTAGCTGATTACTATATCCAGCTCGTAAGTGATCTCGGTCCAATTCTGGGCGCGTCCTTGGAGGAGGAAATTGCCTTGCGAATGGCTGTCCCGACATATTGGAAGAGTGCTTCAAGAAAGACAATCCCTGCAGCTGCAGAACAGGTCCTTGATGCAGTTAGAAGTTTAGATCCTTCTATATCTGCCACGGACAGAAGTGATGCCGATGTTCAGGATGCCGGAAATGACCAGGCCGGTTCCCCAAATAATGATTCAGCAATTGAAGGCGAATCCGGTGCCTTTGGTAACGCAGGTTCAGTGATCCCAAATATACCGGAAGAAGGATCTCCGCAGCACAAAAACCTGAAGACGCTAGATTCGCTTCTTGGCAAGCTTCCACGCACCATTTCCCCCTTCTTCCAAACGCTAGGCAAGGCTCTAGTAACGAAACGTCATCTAGACACTTTCCAGAAGCAAAGAAACGGTGCTATTGCAGAAGCCTTGGCAGAGGCTATATTGAGCCAGTTAAATAGATCTAGCCAGGAAAACCAATCTGGGGAACATTTTGCTTACCTAGTCGGCTTGATCCTAGCTCTGAAGGAGATGTTGATCGATAGCAAAAAGTTCAGAGACCTTATAGATGGCAATGAACGCCCGGTGCAGACCAATACACTGGTGCTGCAAGCGTTCAAGGATCGTGACGGGTTTAATAAACTTAACCAGCTTCTCCAAGTCTTCACAGAAGAAATACGCTCCACCTACTGGCACAATCAGGAAGCCGAAAAGAGGAGTGCAGACACTATTCTACGATATGAGATGGCAACATCGGGTGCAAAACATATACTCGGACTATATGCGTTGCTAGTCAATGGAAAGAATATCACAGAATCCATACAAACTATGTCGATGAGCACTAGGTCTGATAGGGACAGAGGTCGTTACGAGCAGTTCTCACCTTCCCAATTTCTGGTCGAGTTGCGCATGGCCGTATTACCTACTGTGCGACGTCTGTGGGAATCAGAACTTATTGAAAACTCGCCCAGCTTTATATCCGAAAAGATTATTGAGGTAATAAGATTGGTAGCGCTTGCGGACAACGAGAGCCACGCGTTCAAAAGATCCGACAAACCGGTTGCACCTACGAAATCTCCTCGCAGAGTGTTCAAATTTGATTCGAAGCATTTGTCAAGTCTCACTGAACAATTTGATGAAGAACTCGCGAAAGAGGCTCTTTTCCGTTGTAATAACAATATAACCACCGCTGGAGAGTACTGTCGAGAACAGAATGCTGAAAGATCAAGTGGCCGGAATCCGATACCGTCCACGGACGTCACATCTTCTCCCGATAGAAGCTCACCAAGACCAGGTACGGCCGCATCTACAGGTACATCAACTCCAGATGATCATCCTATGGTTATTGATTCTTCAATGATACCGCCACTCCTTGTCTCTGTCAGTGACCTCCATACCAATCTTCCCGCAGATGAGCATGCTGGCGCCCAGGATTCCGATGAAGCAGGGAACGATGCTGAAGCACAAAATCGGAACGCTAGAACTTCTTCAGGTACCCAGCCGGTGGACCAGTCATTAACCTCCTCGAATGCCGAACAGCCTTCCTCCCAGCCAATCACCGTCGATGACCTGAATGACGAGAGGGCGGCTATTGGAGACAAGTTGATAGATCGATGCCTCGATGTGATCAATGCTCACGGAGAAGTCACCTTTGAAGTTGATGATCTTATAATGACTGTTGTCAACAAGTCTAGTGATCCTAGTTCTCAGCAGAAGGCTATAGGTCAGACTCTTGTCATTGCTCTAATGTCATTTGACGATGTCAGTGTGGACGGGAAAAAGGTTGCGGCGTATGCTAATCTTCTGGCGCTGTTACTCCAACATCGTTCATTTTACGAGGCTACGGTAGACGAATTGAAAGAGAACCTAGGTGGATNTGCTTGGGTTTGTGAAGTTCTCTCCTAATCACTCACCGGAGGAACCGTCATCATGGATTGCTCAAATACTATTGATCTTTGAAACGTTGCTATCTTCCGACTCCAAACCCTTAAAGACAAAATGGACAACACCAAAAGGTGAAAATGATCCAATTGAACCACCCGTGTTGGAGAAAAGAGAGGCTATAGTTGCCGAAGAAGAGCGAAGTCAGCTTTTTGAAGCTATCCTCGATATATTGCCTCGAATTGGCAAAGATGAGACGTTGGCATTAGCAGTCCTACGTATATTGGTAATTCTGACCCGCACGAGATCAATAGCTCAATTACTGGGTGAGAAGAAGAATATCCAGCGTCTCTTCGTCATGGCGAAACAGCTAGTTGGTGCCAGTTCTGGACGCATTCAGGGGCCTTTAATGTTGATCTTACGTCACATTATCGAAGATGAAGATACCATCAAGAGGATCATGCGATCTGAAATTGTCAGTTATTTCGAATCTTCGCGCACCCCTCGGACGGTTGATGTGCATGCGTACTTACGTGGGTTGCACCAATGCGCCCTACGAGCACCAGAGATTTTTGTGCAGACAACCAACGAAATGGTCATGTTTAATCGATGGACTTACCAGAATCCCGACGCACCCAGTCGGCCTCCATCTATTGTACTGAAAGATCATATCTTGCAATCTCCAAACAATGCAGAAAAATCCGAAGACTCGGTTCAACCCGCGGTCCAGGGTACGGAAGATCTGACTATTCAAGATGTTAAACCTTCTACGGAAACTCAAGATAGCGAGATGACTGATACCGCAAAGGCTTCAGCTCCTGAGCATAAAGTACCAGTTGTCGAAAATCCGGATGGGGTTATTCATTTCCTACTCTGCGAGTTACTGAATTATAAAGATGTGGAAGACAAAGACCCTGCACAAGCGGCTTTGATGCCGACAGCACCCGTCCCACCTACACCAGAAAAAACTGGGACCTCAAGTAGCGGAGATGTTTCTATGACAGGAACGGCTGCTGTAGGTGACGCGAACTCATCACCAAACTCCCAAGCTTCGAAGCCGGTAAGCAAGCAGGACTTCAAACCAGCAGAACATCCGATATATGTATATCGTTGCTTCTTGCTGCAATGCCTGACCGAATTACTCTCATCCTACAATCGAACCAAAATTGAGTTTATAAACTTCAAGCGAAGTGCTCCACCACAAGCCATGACGCCATCTAAACCACGCTCGAGTATCGTCAACTATCTTCTTTTTGACCTCATTCCAATTGGAACTCTGGATCATCCAAACACAACTCATTTGTGGAAAAAGCTGACCACATCGACGTGGGCGGATTCGGTCTTGACTGCACTACTTAGCAAGACTGGGGAACAAATTCTTGATAGGTATCGCGAACCTACCGATGCGGAAGACGAGCCTGATCTTCTATTTGTCCGTAGATTTGTCCTTGATCATATTCTCAAGGCGTATCGCGAAGCATGCGCTTCGACTGAGCCCCTTGATGTTAAATACGCGAGAATGCTCTCCCTTGCTGATCTGATGAGCCACATCATGTCTGGAAAAGAATCTCACGGAAATGACGGTGCATTGGCAAGTAGATCGCAAGCTCAGCTCAGACGTATTATGTTTGAAAAGGGATACATCGCCGCTCTGACTGCTTCCATTGCGGATATTGATCTTAATTTCCCAGGGGCAAAGAGAGCTGTGAAATATATATTACGCCCGCTCAAAGCGTTAACCCAGACAGCAATTAATCTGAGTGACCTGTCACTAGTATCCTCAACTCCAGGACAGGGGGATGAAGAGGAGATAGAGTCTGCAACATCGGTATCCGATCTAGAAGACGAGCGTGAAGAAACGCCCGATCTATTCAGGAACTCCACCCTAGGAATGTTTGAGCCTGGAAGAGAAGAAGATACCTCGTCAGACTCCGAGGACGGTAAGTTTGTGTAGTATGCTTAATCTAGCTCAGAATCTGACTTGTGTAGACGATGAAGAAATGTATGATGGCGAGTACGACGAAGAAATGGAATACGAGGAAGAAATGGCCGAGGATGAGGATAACATAAGCGACGAGGATGAAGAAATTCCTGGTATCGGTCCGATCGAAGGCCTTCCTGGTGATGTTGATGTGGAAGTCATCATGGAAGACGATGACGACGACGAAGAAGACAGTAGCGAGGAAGACGATGATGAGGATGATGAGGACGATGAAGACGACGATGAAGAAGCTCGGGTAGAGATCATTGATGAGCATGGCAATATTCAAGAGCCCGGAGATGATGATGACATGGATGAATGGGAAAGTGATGTTGAGGATGAGGAAGATTACGAGGGTGGAGTTGAAGATCAGGAGGAGGAAGAGACTCACGCAAACCTAATGGAAGGTCTAGCGGGTGGACCATTGGGTCACATAGTCCGTGCTCTAGGCGACAATGACCACGCCGAAGCTGTAGAGTTTCTGCAACATATTGAAGATGAAGACCTTGACGCCGATGAACAAGCTCTTGGAGAATATTTGGAGGAAGTGGATGAAGATGGTATGCACTAAATTCTTTCATATGTACAATCCAGTGTAGAATTATCGCTGTTTGTTCGGCGACAGTTGTATCAAAGCGGACTACTGACGAGACACAGATGATGAGGACGAGGACGATGACATGGATGAGGACGATATGTTTGATCACGGATATTCAGGTATTTTTAAGCTCAAATGGTTCGCACGGAAACAGCTGACTCTATAAATAGTTGACGGTCATGGACCAGTGGATATCGAATGGGAAGGAGAAAACGATCAACCTGTCATCATTCCTCGTGGAAATTTGAGCCGCCATCGCCATGGCCTGCCGAATCCATTTCCCTTATTCCCTGGTGGTCCTTCAGATCCCCTAGGTGGTATGTTGAGCCCCGCATTCGCAAAAGCCCCTCCAGTTCAGCTAGATTTTACCGCTCAAGTATCAAGGATGCTTGAGAACGGTTCTATTGGCTTGCAAACACTAGATGACTTCTGTGCCATAGATATGAATAGAGCTAATCCAACGACAGTGCCAGATTTCAGACCGTCATATCGCTCTCATCGACATGGAGGAGGAGCAGGAGGTAGTACTGATGATGGTGTTAATCCTCTCCTTCGACGAAGCAATTCCAATGGTGCCAGCATTGATAGCTCCTCGCGCTCGGTTAGCCGCCCTACCATTGTTAGTAATTGGGTTGGACCTGGTGGTTCAGAAGTTCTAGATATTGGTTTCGGTCGCCATCCTTTCAGTGGAAATATCGAGGCTCTCTTGGATCACATGTCTCGATCGTTACCACCAGGCCTCGCTCGAAACGGCCAAGCTCTATCCTTCCACATTACCACAAGTGATGGACATTCCGTTCACCTGCCCAGAGGCTTGCAATCGATGTTTGGAATATCCCGTGGAGGGCGCACTGAAAACCGAAGAGATCCCGCTGAACCTTGGAGTGCTACTGTCTTCTCGCCACAATCGACCAGCTACAGATGGACCGAGGAGACCAAGCTCCTATTTGGGCCAAACAGCGCTCTTGAGAGGGCGATGGATCTATCACAAGCTATCATGGCAGTCCTGGTTCCCCCCGCTATAGAGAAAGATAAAGCTTTAAGAGCAGCTCAGGCTGAACGAGCTCGTAAGCTTGAGGAAGAAGCCAAACGTAAGCAAGAGGAAGAACGAAAGGCCAGGGAAGCTAAGGAGGAGGAAGAGAGAATTGCCAGAGAAAAGAAGGAGGCAGAAGAAAGGGAAGCCGCTGAAAAAGCTGAAGCAGAAAGACTGGCCGCACAAGGGGCCGAGTCTGAAGCAGCAAACCAGGGTGCGGGGGAGTCAAGTACAGGTGAAGCCATGGAAGGTGTTGAAGGCGAAGGTGCTCAGACCGCTACTGACACAGAGGGGCCAGCTGAAGAACGACCTAGAGTGACTACCGTCATTAGGGGAAGCACATTTGATATTACTGATCTTGGTATTGATGCTGAATTCCTCGCCGAGCTTCCAGAAGAGATAAGAGAGGAAGTCATCATGTCAGCAGTCGCAGAGCGGCGATCCCAAGCTGCTGCGACTGGGAATCAACCTTCCGAGATTGACCAAGAATTCTTGGATGCACTGCCGGAAGATATCAGAGACGAAATTATGCAACAAGAGAGACAAGACCGTCGAAGGCGCGAACGTGAGGAGCAGCGCCGCCAATTAGCTGCAAATGGAGGTGGAGTTCCGGTGCCCGACATGGACGCTGCTAGCATCCTTGCGACCTTACCGCCAGCCTTCAGACAGCAAGTTCTAATGGAACAAGACGAAGAGATGATAGCGCAGCTGCCTCCTGATGTCGCTGCCCAAGCTCGTGCACTGCAGAGAGAACACCAGATGCATCGCGGCACACCTCCAATCAGCCTGGGTAGATCTCGAATAAGCCCTCCAGGCGAAACGCAAGAATCTAGTAATCAGAAACCCCAACGACGTATGATTGTTCAAATGCTTGACAAACCTGGTGTCGCAACTCTGCTACGACTAATGTTCATCTTCCAACAAGGCAGCTTGCGAAACACACTCAATCAAGTTTTGCAGAATATATCTTTGAATAGGCAGAACCGTGCTGAAGTGCTAAGCACACTTCTACACATTCTTCAAGATGGTAGTGCGGACATGAATGCGGTTGAGAGAAGCTTTGCTCAATTATCATTAAGGGCGAAGCAGCCAAAGGAGAAAGAGAAGGAACCTAGAACACCACAGCCTCTGAGGAAGACGCTTTCAAGCATGGGCTCACTCGTCCAGGCTAACTCGGAGGCTTCTCCTATAATGGTTGTCCAGCAATGTTTAACCACACTTGTCTACCTCACTCAAGTTAACCAACATGTTCCATCTTTCTTCTTGAGTGAGCATGAACCTGCTGGTGGACTGAAGCGTAGCTTGAGTCGCAAGGGCAAAGGAAAAGATACTAAAGCATCCAAATATGCAATCAACTCACTGCTGGGTCTCCTCGATCGTGAGTTGATTATGGAAAGTTCCTCAGTGATGGAATCATTGTCAATGCTTCTTAATATGATCACCCAGCCACTTCAAACCTTGGAGCGTAGGCAAAAAGAAGCTGCCGAAGCTAAATCAAGCACAGAAGCACAGTCTACCTCTGACGCAGCACCTTCTACTTCATCGCCGGAAGCTACAACGCATGACGTTGAGCAGAATATTGACTCCCAGACAGCTGCAGTCCACACGGACGCACCAACATCACCATCACAGGCTGATGGCGAAGGGTCAGCTGTTGCAGGTGATCAAGCAGCGAAACCAACAACTGTATCAACTGAACCAGCGGAAAAGAAACAGCGACCTCTGATGCCTCCTGTCATTCCGGAGCAAAATCTGAAGCTTGTTATCAATATCTTTGTTGCACGTGAATGTAGTTCCAAAACATTCCGTGAGACAATCTCCACCATCAAAAATCTGTCGGCAATACCTGGTGCAAAGGACGTTTTTGGACGTGAGCTTGTATCTAGAGCACAGGAACTTGCAGAGGTGATTTTGAGCGATCTCGAACAACTCCTTCCACAGATTGAGAAAGCAACAACTGGCACCGAGATCCAAGGAGTCGCACTAGCCAAATTCTCACCCGGCAGCTCTGACCAAAACAAACTGCTCCGTGTATTGACAGCGTTAGACCATCTGTTTGACCCTAAGCTCAACAAAAAAGATAGAGCCGAAGCAGAAACATCAGACGAGTCTTCACAGTTGGATAAGAAACAAGATCTACTTTCTCGTCTCTATGAAAACTCAACGTTCGGGCCGATGTGGGATAAACTTAGTGCTTGTCTTCGCGTTATCAGACAACGGGAGCACATGCTCAATGTTGCTACAATCCTGCTACCTCTCATTGAATCTCTGATGGTCGTGTGCAAGAATACTAGCCTCAAGGATACACCGTTGACTCGTTCTCAAACAGGCAAAGATATACTGCTAACTAGCCCTCCTCCTGAGTCTCGCATGGAAAGCTTGTTCTTCACATTTACGGAGGAACACAGAAAGATCCTCAATGATCTGGTTAGACATACCCCTAAACTCATGTCTGGCACCTTCGCTCTTCTAGTCAAGAATCCCAAGGTCCTAGAGTTTGACAATAAGAGGAATTATTTCAGCCGAAGCATCCATAACCGAAACCAGAACAATCGTCAGTCATATCCTCCTTTGCAGCTATCCGTCCGACGTGACCAAGTATTCCATGATTCCTTCAAGTCTCTTTACTTCCAGACTGGGGATCAGATGAAATACGGAAAGCTGAGCATTCGCTTCCACGGTGAAGAAGGCGTTGATGCTGGTGGTGTTACTCGAGAATGGTTCCAGGTTCTTTCGAGACAGATGTTCGACCCTGGCTACGCCCTTTTCATCCCTGTCTCATCAGATCGCACCACGTTCCACCCAAACCAACTGAGTGGCGTTAACGAAGAGCACCTAATGTTCTTTAAGTTTATTGGACGCATCATTGGTAAAGCTCTCTATGAAGGCCGTGTACTCGACTGTCATTTCAGCAGAGCCGTGTACAGGTCTATCCTTGGAAAGCCGGTATCGATCAAAGATATGGAGTCACTGGATCCGGACTATTACAAATCCCTTGTATGGATGCTTGAGAATGATATCAACGATATCATCACTGAGACTTTCTCAGTGGATAATGACAAATTTGGAGTGGTCGAGACCATCGATTTCATTCCCAACGGGCGAAATATTGCCGTGACTGACGAGAATAAACATGAGTATGTCCGCCTGATGGTAGAATGGAAGCTCACTGGATCTGTGAGAGAACAATTGAACGAGTTCCTGAAAGGTGAATTGCCTCAATTATAGGATTCCATATGGATAAAAGATGTGCTAATGCAATACAGGTTTCCATGAAATTATCCCAGCCGAGCTGATTGCCATCTTTAACGAGCAGGAGCTGGAGCTACTCATATCTGGTCTTCCTGAGATTGATGTGGATGATTGGAAGAGCAATACCGAATACCACAACTACACAGCCGCTGCCCCACAAATCCAGTGGTTCTGGCGGGCAGTTCGTTCGTTCGACAAGGAAGAACGGGCGAAATTGCTCCAATTTGTCACAGGAACCAGCAAGGTCCCACTCAACGGGTTCAAGGAACTTGAAGGTATGAATGGATTTAGCAGGTTCAATATCCATCGAGACTATGGCAACAAAGACAGACTTCCAAGCTCCCACACATGCTTCAACCGTAAGTTATTCGTCCAGTTATTTTCTTGACTGATGCTGATACTCTATCAGAGCTTGATCTTCCGGAATATGAAAGCTACGAGTCTCTTAGACAACACCTTCTCATGGCTATCACTGCGGGGAGCGAGTACTTTGGTTTCGCATAGAGCGCATCATTATGTTATATACCTTACGATTATTCTCGTGCATGGCGGCTCTTGATCAGCATTTGGCGGCGCAAAACTTCTTTCGGTTGTGTATTAGGATGATTTTTCAAAATTGTCACCAAGGCATCGTGGCTGGTGATAAATTTTCTTTTTTTGCTTTCTCAATTAGGTCTTTAATATGGGGTTTTATTGAAATTAACTGCCAGATGGAGACCAGTGGCTTGGTACAGTGTTACACAACGGAGTGCAGGCCGCTTGTGTATCATATCCACGCTGCGGTCTAGATGAAATATTGCTCCTATAAAAGGTATCTCTGTATACTAGACTATAGCATCTGGGAATCAATAAACTGTTTGCAGTTCTTGTGAATCATCGTCGACCTTGAAGTGATCGGTCAGTTATAGATGTGCAATGTGATTATTATTATGTCTTCAGCAATGAATTTGCGAGTCGAAGCGGGTATATACTTCACAATATGTACGATATAATATCAAACCTCATATTTTTATTTATTTATTTATTTATTAGCTATCGTTATCACTTTACGAAATGGGCCCGTTGTGCTCAGATGTTCGTCAAATTAAAGAGACTTACGCAAAGATGCGCTCCTGATTCGATGTAGTAAGTGTCGACTCTGCCGCACAGTAACCAATGCTGAACATATGAGTGAAGGACGATCATATAATTACCCAAAGGTGACCGTAGTGAGTCAAATCATGATCCCCGTTAGCTGGATCTGACGAATAAAAGCAAAATTTTGGGGGCGTCCCCGCGATCGGAACCCGCCGGCATTGGTTGGGTTATGCATAATGCCCCGCTAAAATAATTTTTGAACCTTCCCGAGCTCTGGAGGCGACATCAGCGACCATGTGGTTTTTGATATCTGCTCTGCTGTACATATTATACTGACCGATATGGCCTCGCTATAACGACCGCTACATAGCTTCATCTGGTTACATTCTAATCCTCTTCCATAGAACAAGCAACGCCGAACTTTTCTCGCTCTTAGCCCCCTCGACGCCTTTTTCCATATCAAAACATGTCTGCGAATTCAATTAAGCTTTTGACTGGAAACAGTCACCCCCAGCTTGCCAAGTTGGTGGCAGACAGGTGAGGATATCGGATTGCGATGGAAATGGATGGGGTTAAGTGGTATCTAGGCTCGGCATTGAGCTTGCAAAAGCTATGTGCCTCAACTACTCGAACCAAGAGACAAGCGTAACAATTGGTGAATCTGTTCGTGACGAGGATGGTGCGTTAGCTTTCTAACAAGATCAATATCCTGATGCGATCAGTTAAGCTGTACAAAGTATGCTAATTCATCTGTCATGCTCAGTATTTATTCTTCAATCGACCGCTCCTGGTGACGTCAACGATGGGCTCATGGAACTCCTCATAATGATCAATGCGTGCAAGACTGCTTCTGCGAGACGAATCACTGCCGTTATCCCCAATTTCCGTATGTAAACTCCGTGGGGTGGTGTTCGAGTAGTTTCTGATATGACCCTTACTGACTGATATGCAGCATATGGTTAGTTTCCAAGTACACTACAGCCTGCAGACTGCTGGCGTTGTTATACGCTCCAATTCCTGCTCATACCGTGGGCATAAACTGACAGTAGTTCCGTATTATAGCTAGGCAAGACAAGAAGGACAAGAGTCGTGCTCCGATTAGCGCCAAACTGGTAGCAAATATGCTTCAGACGGCAGGATGTACCCATGTTATCACCATGGATCTGCATGCTAGTCAAATCCAAGGATTTTTCAACGTGCCTGTTGATAATCTCTATGCGGAACCTTCTACTCTGAGATGGATCCGAGAGAATCTAGATGTCAATAAATGTGTTATTGTCAGCCCCGATGCTGGAGGTGCTAAGAGGTAAGTTCTCCACATCGTCCGCGTTATCATTGCAACTCGGAAACCCACTGGGATAAATATTAACTGGAGCGTTACAGAGCTACATCTATAGCTGATAGACTCGATCTTGCATTTGCCCTCATTCACAAAGAGCGAGCGCGACCAAATGAGGTTTCTCGAATGGTTTTGGTTGGAGACGTTACCGACAAGATTGCCATTTTGGTTGATGATATGGCAGATACATGTGGTACTCTCGCCAAAGCTGCAGAGACCGTTATGGCACATGGTGCCAGCGAAGTTGTTGCATTAGTTACTCACGGTGTCCTTTCTGGAAATGCCATCAAGTAAGATTTAGCACCATGAATCCGGATTGCTGCGGTACTAATATGTCAATAGAACACTCAATGAGAGCAAGCTCTCAAAGGTTGTCGTTACGAATACGGTCCCCTTGGGAGGTAAAGATGAGCTCTGTCCCAAGCTGAGAACGATTGATATTAGCCCAACCCTGGCGGAGGCTATTAGGAGAACCCACAATGGCGAGAGTGTGAGCTTTCTGTTCACTCACGCGCCTACCGATTGAGCTGGAGATCGCATTGGCGCATTGTCTATAGGTAAATTTGGTTTGTTTTGGCGTTTTTAGGGTAGATACAAGGGATGGTAATCTAGCTACTTTCCTTCAGGGTTGAGTCTCGAATCCTGTAGTCAATTGATCTGGAATCCGTAGAGAAAATGCAGCTATTAGACACATTTTAAGACTTTTAGCTGAACCTTAGAATAGCAACCAAAAATGGATATCAGTTAGGGCGATTCATTCTTCGCCAATAGCATTAAAATTATCAAGAAAATATGTTGCCGTCACTAGGGTGTTTGTGATAATTTGTTGCACAGTGCACAATGATAATAATACTCTGGAAGCGATTGGAATTTGGAGGCGACAATGTTAGAATAGTTCAACAATAATTTTTACGTCTCTGCATTTCACACAAAACGCCTAGCTACATGCCGTGCATTGTAATTTTTGCCCAAAGCCGAATCTAGACCCCTGTCATGCTTGTGATTCATTATGATCTAGCTGACGAGAGAGAAAACATCCAGCGATTTCACGTCTCTACCATTCCAATACCGAACTGCCAAACCAGAAGAAATCGCCCCCTCCTTACTTTCTCATGGAGCTAGCACGTCGCTTGCGGGCATCGGCCTTCAATGCCTTGGACTCAGCGACACGCTTAGCAAGAACAGCGGCGTAGTCATTCTGTTAAGACGGGTTAGTATGGTTTACAGACAATGCCGAGCGGGTAATACGTACGGCAGCATCCTTCTGTCTCTCGGCGTTGCGGCGCTTGAGCGCGATGCGGTGGCGCTTGTGTTGGAGGCGCTGGGGAGTAACCAGACGTTGGATCTTGGGAGCCTTGGTGTATGGCTTCTTGCCCTCACCCTTTGGCTGGACTTCACGACGGATGACGAACTTTCGGACCTAAATTGCAGCAATAATTCGTTAGCGCTGCGTTCTACTCACACTCTGTACCACTCCTGGGACAGAGCGGACAGGCGAAGAGGATATACAAACGTACATCATCTTCCTTGGTGAGACCGAAGAACTTTCGGATCTTGGTGGCGCGCTTGGGACCCAATCTCTTTGGGTGCACGACATCGGTAATGCCTGGGATATCTTGCTCTCCCTGCTTGACGATGCTCAAAGCGAGAACGGACAGATCCATGCCGACGATGCATCCACGAACGGATTTACGCTTGCGCTCACCGGTACGGCGGGTTCGGTAGCAGGAGTGGCCCTCGGAGAGAAGGAGGCGGACACGAGTTGGGTGCATAACACCTTGCTTCATTGGGAAACCTTGCTTGTCGTTGCCTCCGGTGATGCGGAAGATGTAGCCCTTGAACTCATCACCAATGCTGTCACCTGGAACTTCGGCACCCATTCTATACATCTGTTAGGATCTCTTCAAATGTCGACATATTCGGGAGTCGTGCCTCTTATCCATGAAAACACGGAGCTTTCTCTCANTCCTCAACGTCGATGAGCTTCTGGCTGCCATTGGCAGGCTGTAATATAGTCAGTCGAGTTGCTTCGCGATTGTGTTTTTACTCGGGGTACTAACGAAAGAAATGTTCTGTGAATCACATCAAGTCAGTAAAATACATTCCTCTAATCCCAAAAGATAGCTCTGATCACACTCACCAACTTCATCTTGACGTTGGCGGAAGGTCAAGACGGTCGTTGAAAGTCGTTTGTCGTGATTGTCGTGGGCAGCGTCGTTCAACCTCGAGACGAAATTGAAAGTTTCTGTGGGAATACGTCGCGCTAGGGCAGACAGGGGTGCTTTAGCGTAAAGGGCAGCTTAAGCGAGGCTTCCCGGCACGAGGGCATCAGACACAATTCGAACTTTTTGCTGTGTAGCTTAGTAAGCGAAGCTGCACGTGCTTCCATTTTCCTGAGAGTCACGAGAGTTGTAGCTGTATCAGAAACCCTTCATATTTAAGGTAGGAGAAAAGGTGTACCTCAGATATTTACCTCTCTTCGCCTCTATTCCTCGACTGCCTTGCATTTTAAATTTCAATCATGTCTACAGTGCTCCTATATGGAAGGCAGGGATCATCTGGGATACCAGCGGCAGCAAATCCACTTCCACAGCTACTACAAACACCATCTGGCCTGGCCTTACTCGAGCTTCAAGGCACCATAAACTTACCGGACCATCCTGTATCAGAGGTAGTTACAGACATAGGAAGTCGCATAACAACGGCCTCGAGTGAGACCCCAATTGGACGTCTCGTCTTTCCGAATTATAATAAAGAAGACCCTAATGGCACCGCTTGGATGAAGCCTGTTCATCTTTATGTAGGGAGGCATCAGAAATTAACCGGCGAGGTCAAGAAACTACCAAATGCTGTCGCTGTGATACGCAAAAAGACTGAAGGAGAAATCTCTGAGAATAAGGACGCTTCTTCTCAGGATGAGCTTGAGATTATTGAAATTGTGAAATTTAAAATAATATTCTCCCAACGCCCAGAACCTGTCGGGGCGCACGAGGCAATAGAATGAGAAATGTCTCTGGATGCTGGATTCATATATACACTATTTACACCATTTATTGAGCATACAGCTCTAAACGATATTCCAGGACTCACTCGAGTAGGCAGGCGTGGAAGTCGAGCTGTGGGCGGATGATACCATAGTTCTGGCACTTGCGGTATCACAATGCAATGTGTAGGACGGATGATCATGGATGTAGAGGGCCATACTGAAAGGTACAGCACGTCTATAGTTTATGCTCATGATGATTTATATACTCACAGGAAGTAGCCAAGACTGCACTGGACAAGAACATCCATAGGGGAGGAGAAGAGATCTGAGTCGACTCATTCCTCGAACCACTAGGATTCTGATCGCGGCTCTCTATGCTTAAGATGGATATCACGTAGTAGCCACTAGTCTTAAAGAATTCGGATTTGTCAACCAGAGTTAATTTGACCCTGACTGGCTCTATGTGAACGNGTAGATAATGCTTGCTCCCTCTTTTCTCATCGTTGGATCAAGCAGTTTCCAACCAACATTTCGAAGAAAGGACTAGATATTTGCATAAAGTCGAATCTAGAGTAAAGCTTCTCGAATTATGCTATTCCTCATAGGATACATCCATGGCAGAGCAGTTTAGCTAGGAATATTATGCTACTGACTGAGGATGATCCTTCTTGATCTCGTAGATCTGCATGGGCATAGGCCACCCTTCTCAAAATTATCCCAGGTCTAGAATTCCACCATACCTATGAAATATTTGATCTCCCCAAATGCACGTGTGAGACCTTGCACGTATGCCCCACCATGCATTCTTTCAACTATCTAAGCTAGATACGCTAATGTATCGGCATCAAATAATGCAGGGCGATTTGGCGCAGTCTATATAAAGAGGCAGATCCAGGTTTGACTCTTCTTGAGTTTTCATCACTCATACCTCAAACTCCCCCCCTAGGCAAGCACCAGGTTCCAATATTGACATATCCAATGTATCACCCGAGCATGCCAAGATACGACCACAGGTAGAGAAGAGGCATTTCTGCCCAAACGGGGTGGGAGCGGCAGCCTTTCTGGGACATCCGTATTCAATGCTTGGGACAACTAAATCCTTAGCAACCGTTGGAAGCCACTCAGTTGGTGTTAGGTGCTGGATCCTTGTATACAGGAGCATTGACGTTCGTTACCCCGTCACCACCGTCAAATACGGCTCCACTTCCATCATAAGGAGTCTTCTCTCTTGAAGCTGATTGCCAGGCATCCATAATCCCAGCCTCAACTCCTTTCCCACCGGCTCCTACAAGCAATAAATTAGGTGGTGGGATTGGTATGTGTAGCTTGGGGTCGCTGTTCAAGAATCCTGGATATGAGAGAGAGTTATTGATGGACAAAGCGTTTAATGGGAAGTTGTTGGTATAACCCGTCTGACGTGCAACAAGATCAAAGACGTTGGCGCCCACGTCATACCTCCCGAGGTTCGGTAGATTCCAGTTATTTTCAAGAGTTGCAAGGATCGAGTAATGTGTATACAGCGTATCATCAGACGTCCCTTTTAGTTCTGATGGAACAGCACCGCCAAGAAGTATAGATACAATGTGGTTAGGAATTGAGTATGTCTCGCTCTCATCATATGTGAGCAGAACAAGTGTTTTCTCCATGAACTGTTCATTCGAGAGTAGCGGCGTCAGGAAATCCTTGGACCATGTGGCAGCGAACTCTAACGTTGTATTATGACCGTCGTTTAACATGTCTGGCGACAAGTGCATGTACTGTGGGAGAGTATTGGCTTTAACATCTGCGTAGAAGTCGGCCAGACTTTGTATATTTGCTAATCTGGTGCCATTCAAGTTTATGCTCTCAAAGGAGATAAACGGGCTATGTTTGATCAGTAACCTGCAGTCCAAAAAATCAGACAGCGCTGCTTAATAGAAACATACTTATGCTTCCTCACATAGTCCCATCCACTTCTATCGGCGGCTGTGCTGCCTCGACCCATATAACCAGGACCGGGTA
Organism: Scytalidium sp. 3C; assembly: GCA_000743665.3. Lineage (NCBI taxonomy): Eukaryota > Fungi > Ascomycota > Leotiomycetes > Scytalidium > Scytalidium sp. 3C. Next base: position 123,782 of record JMRO03000075.1, on the reverse strand, counting down.
TCCCTTCGAAATAGCCTTTCCAGCCAATATTCTGGGTATCAAGGAGATCGATCAACGTAGACACATTGCTCGGTATTTCAACGGGCTCATCATGGTTGAGTCCAAAGTAATCACCACCAACAGATGCGACATAATTTGCTTGTGAATTGTGAGTCTGGGCGTAATATTGTTTCAGGAGAATGCCCTCCTTCATAAGCTCTTGAATATCTGGATTCGACTCTACGCGCGCATAGTCCTACAAGTTCCAGTCAGTCAGAGGAGGGCAGAATATGGAATGTAAGCGTACGCATACCTGATTCTCCAGCCATATAGTTATAAAGCGATTGAAGGCTTTGCCCGGAACATAGGATGTTGTTGCCGCGGCCGCAGCACAGCATGCCAGAATAAAATAGATACGCATGATAATAAATTTACAATAAAGGGGTTAACTAACAATAGACTGCTGAAATCATTTTGGAAAAGAAATCTGATTTGCGTAGATAATTTAATGAAGTATGCATGGATTTCGACTTCGGAATCCTAGATAATGTGATGCGCGTGGACGTGTACCGCATTTGTGCTAGTTTCAGGAGGACTGTTGCGATTGCATGAAGCTCCCGCGCTTTCATTGTAGGGTGATTATCCCAGTCAAGAACTCCATTTTCTAGTCGGAACTAGCTGTTGGTAACTATATTGCTTTTACCTAACACTACAAAGTTGAGATATGGTAGCATTTATTTCACCCATTCAATAAGCTTCTGAGAGTAGTATTACTATGTCATTCTATAAACTGCTGGGATTCTGCGACCTTTATTCCATCAGGACGTAGAATCAACCTGTACACTACAAATAGAACATTGATTGTGACCGCTAAAACATTAGGGTATAATAGAACGAGAATCAAACAAAACCAAGACTATCTCGGAATCCTTCAAAATTCTCTGGATCCGCAATTTCGACCTCCCTGTATCCAACGCCTTTGCCATCCAGTTGCGGAAGTTTCAGCTCAACTTTTGCCGCAAATCGACCTCTATTTCGACGTTCGACCACCCGATTGGAATCCCTCTCAGTTAACACCTGAGCTCTCTTGATCACGGAGAGTTCCCAGCTTCTCCATGCTTCAAAGTCTTCTTTCTGTTTCTCTACATAGTATCTTGGAGTCGACTTCGCTGGTCGCCATGCAAGTCTATTCTTCGGTACTTTGCTGAGATCATACACCTTTGCCGTCTTTGTCAGATTAAGTAGTTCGTTAAGAACGTCATGTCCTTCAGAGGCAACAAGTGCTTTCCGTTCTTCTTCTTTGGACTTGGGTTTTATTAATGGTTCGTCCAACCAGGCAAAGTTATGAGAATCTGTCAGGCGTGCTCGCTGGTTCTCTTCCCGCAGATATCGGACAGCAGCTTGTAAGTCACTTATCTCATTTCTCAAAGCTTCCATTTCTCGCGCGGTGGCAACAGCACGTTCTTGGCCGGCTTTAGATCCTGGAGAGGCTTCTCCAATAACTTTAGCCTGCTCAGCAATCTTCTTCCACTTCTCCTTTTCAGCTTCCAGAGCGCTGAGTTCTTTGTTCTGTGACTCGACTGATTCCGCCAACTCAAGCTCCCGTTTCTTAGCATCTTGAATATTCTTTTCTAAGTCATGGATACGCTCATTCTTTTTGGCGGCATCTCTCATACGACTTTCTAAGAGTTCTATCTTGACTGATGCTTCCTCGAGAGTCTTGTCTCTTATGGCTATTAATCTTGCACGCTCATGGTTATCATCCTTCAGGCGCCGGATTTCTTCTTCTGTATCCACGGAAACAGTCTTGGAAGACTTTAATTCTTGGGATCGGATAACCCATGGAGCGGGAGATCTCTCAAACTCCTGGGTCATTTCCAAATCCGATGTTAAAGCAGCAAGATCCACTAAAGCATTGGTGAGAGTTCGTAACTTGTTCAGGTATGTAGAGAAGAGATCTGATTCGCTGGCGGAGAACATAGCTGATGTGGTGTTGTACAGAGTGGTCTGGACCTCCTGGTAGGTGAATGGTTCTGCTCGGCCCTCTTCACTTAGCAGGGCATAGACATCCTCACCGATACGGCGGGTAAATGCTGCAAGTTCTTGAGTGGCGGTCTCGCATTGCTCGAAATGTTGGAGAGTATCGGGCATCATGGACAACGACCGAGATCTCATTTCTTCAAGAGATCTGACCGCCTTCCCGGCTATGACCTTGGCACTACGTGTCAGATCAACAACAGACACGGTCTTACGTGCAAAATGATGGGAAAGTTCTTCCTCATCACTTCCAGTGGGGACAACTCTTTGTACCATTCCTTTGGTGATTGAGACTGCAACTGCTGCATTCTCTAGGCGACTCTGCATAACGACAGTACGCATGTGGATATCGTCAGCATAATTTGCTAAGTTATCAGAGATATGAACTTCAGCAAGATGAGACATGAGAGCGATTGTGCGATGCAATTCATCTGCGCATTGCTTCTCTTTGAGATCACCCCGTCTAAGACCATCAATCCAAGCGTTCAATGCTCTCTCGACCGGCTCAAGTTCATATAAAGCTCCTTCGTACTTGGCAAACTCCTCGACGCTGCAGAAGCTGATAGCGTTGACGAATCGTTCACACATAGCTGCAACCCATGTGAGTTTGTCCATCACATCACAGCCAGCAAACATGTCATCTTCACGACCGTCCACGCCTTGCCCCGAAACTCTTTCTTTGATAAATCCATGCAGGAGATTGGCTTTGAAACCAACCCGCTTGAAGCGAAGGAGTGCCAAGACAGAATCCCTGTCGTCTTGATATGCATCCGGTAGGAACAGTTGCACAATTGCAAGATGTTCTGAGGCTTCCTGCGCTTCAAGGCGCCGCAATTCGAGATCGATTGTCTTTATCTGGGTCTTTGCGGCTGATACCTGCAGTTTCATATTTAAATCCATCATCGCTCGGGATCTGCTGTTCAGCTGCTCCGATTCCGTCTCACTGACTGCGTGTGAAGCTCTCATGTCCTCGAGATCACTCTGTAAGTTTGTCACAAGTTCTCTGAAGCGTGACAGCATATATTCCATATCTTCCATGGCTTGTTCTTGCTGCCCAATGCGCCTCGCCTGCTCGCTGATGAAACTGTCTTTCAAATCTATCTCTTCCTGCATCTCCTTCTCGGTTTCTATATGATTGATTTCAAGTTCGTCATTCAATTCTTTCAGGCTCTCAAGGTCCTCTATTGTCACTTTGAGTTCTTCAATCTGCTCTTGCATACTTAGGTTGTTGTGCGTAAGTTCTTCGATGGTATCTTCAGCGCCCAAAGCATCATCAAGCTGCTGACGAAGATCCTCAACGTTGGCTGTGGATTGGGCAAGCTTCTCCTTTGTGGCTTCATATTCTTCTTTCACGCCCCCCAACTCCTTCAACTCTGCTTGAAGGCTCTTGATCTCTTCCTTAAGTTCTTCTTCCTGCTGCTCTGTGATGTCACGCAGCCGCAGGAGCGCCTCCTTTAACCTTTCATTGCTCCGTTGCATCTGTAGCCAGCCCTGGCTTGCCCTTTCTTCGGGGCTCATCTCAGTACCCAATTCGGCATTTTCTTCCCTTAGAACTTCAACCTCTAATTCGAGCTCTTCGGTCCTCATCTTCAGGGCCTCTAATTCTGCTTTAAGAGCTTCTGCGGTTTCCTCAGCCATTTCTCTATCCAAGGTGGCCATTTCGACCACATCATCGTGCTCAGCCTGGATCTTCTCAATCTCTTCCAACCGTCCCTGGGTTTCTTGTAACTCTTTCCGTAAATCATTCACCTCTTGCTGTTGAGGTCGATATTTTGCTTGGAGCTTTTCAATGATATCTTTGAACTTGTCCCGCTCTGATTGTATCTGTTCCAAGGCTTTTAGCTTGTCTCGATCTTCCATCCGCTTCTTTTCCATCAACCGAAGCTTGGTCTTGAGATCCTCGATCTCGCGGGCGGCAGCCCCCATGCTGCCAGATGTAGTTCGGAGACCGGAACCAGATCCTGCGCCTCGAGATGATACGGGAGAAATATGTTGTTTTTCTATAGCGGAACCTCTGGAGAGAGTAGGACTCTTTCCAGGTGGTGACAGTCCGCCTTCATCATCTTCGCCTGGTGTTTCCACGCCACCACTTTCATTATTTTGCTCACCACCAATTTGACTTCTGGCTGCCCCCACTCGTTCCCCAGGCTTCCGTACACTAAGTTTCGGCGCGAGCGAAGGACGCCCACTTGAGGGCTTCAATGGAGGATTAGCAGCACGGTTAGCCACTCCCGGACCGCCAGCAAGAGAAGGTCTTGATGTACGGGAAGCTGGTACAGGTGGTGGTCCCATAGATGTGCGACTAGACGCAGGCTTTGGCCTTGTCATGGACGTTGACTGCGGCCTACCAGCAGAAGGTGTGCCAGTTCGTGGTGTAGAGGTACTCGATGTTCCACCAGAAGCCAGCTGCTTCGTAGGGGACTTAGTCGGGGACTGATTTGCAATGTTAGCACGCTATTGCAAACAGTTGAATGGCTAATAGGCTTACCCGGATTATGCTGGATGGCCTCGATCCCCTCGTCGCAGGGCTAGGACTGGCCGCATTCATGCTCATCCGCTTTGGTGCCCCTACGTCTGGAACAGCACTCATCCTCCGCCCCCCAACTTGGCTCACAGCGCTGACAGGTCTTCCTACCCTTTTAGCAGCTGCGGTTCCATTCGCAGGTTTTGCTGCCGGAGCAGGCTGCTCAACGATACGGACTACAATCGTAGGCCGCACGAACATGCCACGGCCCATCTCACATTCAAAGTACCTCTCCCCTTGTACACTTCCATCATTCTTGCCGCCTCCATCCTCAAGTTCGACACCAACCCAATCACCGGCTGCGAAATGTGTTTGGCCGACAAAACGGACGGTCCCAAGTACGCCGTCCTTAAGCTCGACGACTTGTCCGACTGCGAGCTCAGCCATATTATCGGACCATCGAGAAGTGGGTCGGTTAGGACTCGTATAGGGATTTGAACCCCGGATTACATCAGTTGGCGGCCACGAAAGCGGAGTGTATTCGCAGGTTGTATATTCTGTACGCGTTTCTTTGAATAGGAGACGCGAAGTGCTGCCTGAGGACCACGACTTGGGTAGCGGATGGGTCAGGCACAGCGACAGTGGACAACGGGAGCTTGGGCCAAGTAGCTGGTTTACAGTTCGGCGATAACAAAGTGCATCCTCATCTATCTGACTGGAGCTATGGACTACCGCAGTATATGCTCTCACGATCTCTCTATTATTTGCACATTTCAATACTATATCTGACGTTGTAATTGCCAGAGAATTTAGCGGCACATATTGATTGGATCTCTTAATTGACTCGAGCAAGAGCACCAGCGCAAACGATGGCGCTGATTCAAATGTGACTGGCTTCATTATGCCGCATCTGGAGCGGACTGACATTGCTAGCACATGGGCAGTAATTCATAAGTGCCATTCAGCGCACGATGCCTTCGACTACTCTCATCAGGTCGCCTCTCGATTAAGCGCATGTGTGGAAGGATGCGCAGTAATAGTAACAGGGCGGTTTTGGCGTTGTGCCTCCGTAAGCTCAAAGTATGTGCCTGATGGCTTGCAGGGATAAGCTCTAAGAGGGAACCATGGCCGGATAGTGCGAGTAGAATCCTCATCGAACCATACTCTAGAAGCTGTTATGACCGAAAAATGGCTGTGATTGTTGATCTCATTGACGGGGAAGCTTCATTCCGTTGGTCCCGTCGAGTTTAACTTATAACTAGCTTCTTGCCGTAAACAGTTGCGGGGCCTTGAAGGCAGTGGGTGTAACGCCCCCAAAAAGCCATTCACTGGCCCGCCATTTTGCACGTGGGTAGGCAGTAACGACCTGCTCTACTGCAAGCTTCCTCCCACAGAACTGGTCCGTCCCCTGCGAAATCGCCCAACGCAGAATCTGCCTGTAGGGATACACTGTTCTGACCCGTGCAACCCGCAGTTACTCTGCATCTAACGTGAAATCGGCCCTGAATAATCATTGCAGCTGTGCCAAGTCCCTAAGGTTGATGCAACCGTTGCTAGCAATCCGATAGTTCAATATTTTGTCTCCTCTTCTTCCGCTGCCAAGAGTGAGATTGTTATAGCCCGTGGTTCCAGTTTGCGGCCAAGCAGTCAAGGGACAAGGGCAGAACGTGGTCGGGTCCCTGCCGGTCGATGGAATTCATCCCATCTATAAAAATGGATGGCGCCCCAAGCATGGCTTTTGATTCCAGGGTCCAACTGGGCAACTAAGCTCATTATTTTGCTTACTCTTCTGTTGGGGGTGCAGTCAATTGTCCAGATCTTCCACTCCTCAAGCAATAAACCGAGCTTCATTTCACGAGTTACGTTGTCTCTTGCATACTACAGAGCCATGACTTCAAACGTTGATCTAGGTTGGTATCCACCAAGTGCCAGTGCAATTAACAACCTCACCCAGGTTGTTGACGGAACTGGTATCTACGGGTGGGTCTTCAATAGCTCTTCAGTCCCTGAAAGCGGGTATGGAGTCTACAATTGGTGCAACATGCCTCATGCTCGCGCTACGGAATATGTGAAGCCATCTTCCGAGTATGAGCTCCAATATGTCGAAATTGTACGTTGTCTACGCTTGGTCCTGGAATTATTCATGCTAACGTTCCTGTGTTAGATCCATCGCCATCATAAGCGCACTGTTTATGCCTCCAACTCGTTTCCAGTCGAATCTTATGGCTGGGATTGTAACGATGAGGGCCTTTTCTACTATGGCCAGCCCTCATCTGGAAACAAATCTGCGCATTCTTACTGGCAAGGCTATCTTTCCCCCACAAATCCATTCAAGCCTTCCGGGTTCTTGGGGACATGCCAGTTTCCTCAGATTACTGCTGCAGGCCTAGATGATTCTTGGCAGCACGGAAAGGACCTGTATGGCGTGTACCATGACTTGCTACGCTTCTTGCCAGATAACCTGGATGAGAAGGTCTCGTTCAAAGTCACGCAGAATGTCATCACCAGTGAAGTTGCTGGCATGGTCATGAACGGCATGTTCAATACCGAGGGAAACTATCCCTTACTGATCGAGGTATGCTTCATACGGTACAACTTAATGACAAATATGGTCTAATTAGCACTTAGCCGTCAGGATTTGATTCACTAGAGCCCACTTATCCATGCCAAGAATCATCCAACCTTTTCGGCAGCATTCAATCTGGCGCAAACTGGACGGCCCATCTAACTGCAGCTTCATCACTATACGCCACATTGGATAATATCTCTGGGGTATCCCCCACAGATGGTGGCTTCCATATGAGTTTTGACCATTATTATGATAACTTGTCAGCACGACAATGCCACCAAAAACCCCTGCCTTGCAAGCTCGTCAATGGTGTCAACTCAACCACCTGTGTCACTCAAGACATCGCTGATGAAGTTTATCGCTTTGGCAACTATGAGTATTCCTACATCTACCGTGATGATCCAAGGAGTCTTGCTGCCAGTGCCGGCAGTATGGGCGTCTTTTTTGGGGCATTGACCACGCATATTAGAGAAAACGTCAATGGTACTAGTGACGTGATTTACCGACACAACGTTGCCCACGATGGCTCAATGTCAAGAGTTCTTTCTGTTCTCCAGGTAGACACAATGTACTGGCCTGGAATGGGCTCTGAGGTCATATTTGAGCTCTACAAGAAATCCGCTACAGTCGCGCCTAGCTGCAATCATGACAATTGTCTGAGACAATTGATCCAGTCTTCTGCTGCTGCGTCCAGCTTCTGCCCTGGATACACCTCTGCTCCAAGTACTTCAGTCCCCAGCTTTGCCTCAAACTGCGGGGGCTCTCCTTCTAGGGTCTCATCTGCATGCTCATGTCTTGTCACGCCCACAGCCACACCCGCACCAAGTTCTTCAGATGAGTACTACGTGCGTGTTCTATTGGGCGGGCAAGTCCTGAAAAGCTCGAATCCGTCCTTGGGCTTGATTGACATGCTACCCTTGGAGACTTTCCTTGGATATCTAGATGGTCTTGTAGGAGAAAACGCAAGCAAGGTGGTTGCGCTATGCAATGCTTAATTCTTATGATGAGGACTTTTATAATACTGCTCCCATAGAAAATAAATACGTATTAGTTTTCAGTTCTCGACTTGGATCATTGAGAATAACTAGTTGCACAAAGTGCCAATTAAGGTCAGAAATTTCAATATGCTACCATCCAATGCTCCCATTTCAACCCATATTTAAATTTCTCTAAGACCATTTAGGTTTGGGATCCTGGAGCCTTATAACTAGTCACTGAGACGCAATCTCTCCGTAGATTTGATTTGCGAGGATCGATCGATAATCACTGCGTATTTGAACTTGCAAAAAGCTTTCCTATGCGGCGGCCGAGAAATATATATATATTTCTTGCACCTAATACGTTGGGGAGAATAAACGGACCGTCGTTATTAATGTGATGATTATAAAATAGAAAAACAGGGTTTAGAAAACATTAAATTGACAACATGACAAGGAATTTAGATAAAGAAGTATGAACGTGAAACGATACTCTTTACTGTTCTAGGCAATGATCTAACTGCGGAGGTAAATTTCAGGGGTCAGTGCCGTTACGTCATTGGCTACCGACAGCCATTTGACTGTCACATCAACCTTGGTCTTGCCGCGGCTATTTACAAGCTTAATTTCACACTACCGCCTTCTAAAATACATTTCTCTCCTCTATCTCACATATTTCTCAAAATTTGCTTTTAATAGATACCAGAACGATGCCGTCGTCAAGTAGACGGGAAGGCAGCAGGGAGCTCCTGATTCATGTTGGGGAAACAGTCGGGAAGCGAGGCAAGAGGATGTGGGAAGGGTTCTCGGATTTCGTATTGCAAGACAACGTTTTAGAAGTTGCTGCAGGTTTGATGTATGAATTTCAATTTCTCTGCTGTCTTTTCACTCATTTATCCATTTTCTTTCTCTTTTTGTTTGTTTTTTCGATCCTGTTTCATCATATCTCACCTTTTCCGTTTTCCTTTGAACGGAAAGCTAAGTGATTATCTAGTATCGCAGCGGGATTTACTACCGTAGTCTCTTCATTTGTATCGGACATCCTTCTACCTCCAATCTCGCTTCTTCCATTTATGTCCAAGAACCTAGATGAGAAATTCGCTGTCTTAAAAGGTGGGCCGCGTTATGAAGAGACTAGTGGTTACAACACCTTAAAGCAAGCCCAGAATGATGGAGCCGTCGTCATGGCTTACGGGTATGTATTCCACCTCTTTTGTCCGAGGAGAGTCTGGCTGCCACATACTAACCCGAGTGATGTTGGAATTTGATAGTCAATTCTTTAACAAGACGCTCAATTTCTTGGGAATTGGGCTTGCACTGTATGCAATTGCTTGTCTATATGAATATGTGTCTAAAGATCCGATCATTAAACACTTGGTCAAATGTAAATATTGCAGAAAGTGGATCAATGTGAAGGTGAATAACTCCTTGTAACTTAGTATAGGTATTTAAGCACGCCACCGCTAATGTTTGTCATAGGCTGTCCGTTGTGTTAACTGCACTAGTTGGCAGGATGGGAGAGAGGACCATGTACCGACTGCCAACCCTCAATCATGATCACAACGCATCTTTCTTTTCAAGTCTGGTCGAATTGGCGTCATAATTAGCCTGGTTAGCGATGGTGCATACTATTTTTGTTGGTCGGGTTTGAGGCGTTGTTCCATTGATGTAGGTTATAATAAGGTGCAAGCGGGGACATTAAACATCGTACAGGATATATTGGTTAGCATTTGAGAGGATTGGTGGTCGAGCTGGCAGTTAGATATCAGTTCACAATGTTTCATTTTGGAACTACCACAATCAAGGTGTATTTGTGGTCAATTGAGGGGATAGAAGTCCATAAACCACTGTCATGATACCGCATACTATCATAAAGAATTATCAATATCGTTCCATTTACCAGTCCGGAAAGGATCTAGTTCCTTTAGCTTTGCCAGCCAAAGTTTCACATTCCGCTTTTCTTCATCGGATACGCGGTTCTGTAAGCGCCATAAAGCCATAGTATACTCCACTAATGCATTGTAGATCCATTTACAGTCCTCCTCTCCATCTAGCATATCCTTGACATTCTCTAGTTGGCGATTGACATACTCTATACGGTCCGAAATAGTGAATTTTGGTATAATAGTAGTTTCCCTGACATTTTCAGTCAGCAGGGTCATGAGAAATTGCTGATAGAACCATAATGATTGGTCCGATGGGTCGGTCCATAAGGCTTGGTTCATGATCTCGAATTCTATCACTTCGTTAGTCGTGATCCAAAATATGGACAGTTGGGTATGTTTACCGTTATCTAAAAACTTCTTCCGCGCTTCATCATCTGCTTCGCGCTCATTAAGCAACCTAGGTATCAATTTACTACGAGCATGCCATGCCGAAAAGTTTGAGAGATTTGCCCTTGTCATCTTCGTCGTGTACTCAAATTCTTGCTCCACCATGCTTTCCCCTCCCAGTTCCGCGCTCTCAAGCTGAGCAACTATATGCCTTCGATAACGCCATCCATGAAAGTTTCGGCTGTCCCTTGTCAACATTTTCCCTACCAGGCCAAATTCTTGTTGCCAGAACTTCTTGACAGTTGCAGTATCTAGGCGTTCCTTCGCTTGATCGAGTAACCAGAGTCGGTAGTTCCAGATCCAATAGCATTTGGGATATTGAATGAGTAAAGGGACTAAAAATTCGAGGTCTGCAGCAATTAACTTAAGAGTTGTACCATTCTTCCCATGATTCTGGAAGCCGTGGCTGGGCGGGATCGCCGTCGATGTAGATGTGGAGGAGTCTACGGAAGAGACTGTGGTAGTGTCGGTCAGAGAAGAAGTCGGCGACGCCGTCGAGGGCAATGACGAATCCGATTGTTTTGAGAATAAGCCATATATTAGCAAACGTCTGCGGACGTTCCATATTGTATAATATTCGGGATTTTGCTTTAAGAGTTTCGAGGTGAGTTCAAGCAGCTCTTCCGTGTATTGGCATTCTGCAGCCTGGCTCGAATTAGCAATCGGCATGAAAGATCGCAAGAAAATGTACTTGCCTTTTCGAGTATGGAGTTAACAAGCTCCTTATATTCTCCGATCTTCTTCAGTTCTTTCTGTCGTGTTTGCTCGTCTCTTTTCTCTATTGTAAGAGGGCGCGGAATACCATGCTAGGATGCGTCAGTCTGAAAGTCTACCAAACGTATGGCCACCATACGCTTGTCATATTGGAAAGCCGAAGCTATCCATGCCCCGTCGAGGAAAACCACAGCAGTTGCGATAACTGTTATCCCTGTAGGAGAGAGAGGATGTCGCGGGGCAGCGTCGTACGGTGCCTTGGGTGACCGTACAGTAAGCGACCTCCCTAAAAGGACGTCACTGCAGCTGCTTCGCTTCAACTTTCCATATCTGCTAGTTCCATCTGATAACTTCCTGCCCGACCTAGATGGATATCATGATGATATTATTGCATTTTATACTTCAATTTTCCTGCAACAGCCACCAAATATCTGGAGAAATTTACAATCTTCTTTTGGCCTCTCATAGCTATAGGTTGCACTTTGATCAGAATAGACTGGCATATAGGCCTTACCAGTTCCTCAGAGTCTGGTGGACTCGATTATTTCTGGGAAAAGTGTTTTGATATTCACTCCAAGGTCTTGCACCATGGTCTACCTCTCACAACTTGCCAATTACATAACCATACTTCCATGGCCATGCCAACAACTCCAGCAATGCAGATTCCACCACTATCGCTTACACTCGTAGCTCCCAAGCTGAACTCCCGGTCTCCCTCAGGAACGTTTTCTAATATCTCAGAAAAGGCATTGACATAAACGGCTCCCCCGAGTAATCCCTCCCAGAAGATAATCAAAAATACTATATAAACACTGGGTATCCAATACCAAAGTGCCTGGCTCGTCAACAAAACCAGATTGAGCAACTGTAGCATGGACGGCACATAAAGATTATGGATTCTAATAAACGGGGTTGACGATCGAGCAATGAACACGCCCACTTGATAGAGAAAATTGTAGAAGGGATAAAAGGAGCGGTAAGTACTGAACGGCGATGAGCCGAGAGGGAAGATGAGCGTTGGAGCTACTCCTTGGTTTATGGTATATTCACCTACGTAGACCAGGAGAAGAGGAAGCATATAAGGAATTATGAGGGAGCGGGCGCGTCGGAGGTTATTTAAGAGGGTTGGGTTGGATGAAGCCACAGAGTGTCGGTGTGCAGACGACGGAGAGGAGGACCTATACGCTTCTGAGACCGATGACGGCCCAGGACCAAGAAGACTTGATACTGCCGAGGTAGGGATGCCCTCGATGTCTTCGTCGTCAAGATCCGTGGTAGGAATGTCTTGGTATCCCTTTGTCCTTTGTGTGTATTGGAGAGGTTGACGTGGAAGGATAACAAAGAAACTGAGGACCATAATTCCAGGAAGGAATGCGGATGCTAGCAAGCTGCTTTTGACGCTGAATCCAATGGTAGTTGTCAGCAGAACATAAAGCCCAGCTCCTGCAAGGCCAGCTCCACCGGTACCACTACCCCATGCTGCGAGACTAAAGTGACCGTAGTAGTGCGTTAGACCGAGAAAGCTCAATTCGCCCCCTCCACTGCTCAAGCTGGCCATTACAACGCCGACCATTTTGGCCGCTATGGCTCTTCCAGAGTCGTCCCCCGGTGTGAGAGCTACAAGTAACATTCCACCAGAGGAGAGAGCAACAAAGATAAGTATTCGGGCTGCGTAAGGCACTTTGTGGATGAAATATGGCGCGATGAGCTTTGTGACGAAGGATGGCATTACGTCTGCCAAGAGGACAACGCCTTTAGGAACGGATGGCCCGACCAGGTCCAAGGCTGCGGATAGGATTATCACGTAGAGAACATTGTTTATCAAGCCTAATACCGTTAGCTCAGTGTGAAAAGAGGAATAAAGGCAATAAAACGCACCAAAGAGCCAGAATGCCATCACGACAGACGGGTTCGCTCCCTGGAAGGGAGCTTTAAGGCGTGCCTTGTAAATATCCCATGATGATCCCGGAGAACCAGGCAGCGGAAGAAGCCCAGATGTCGAAGGCGATCTCGCCATGCTACGAGGTAGCGTTTAGACCAAACCGCACTCCTAACTACCCTTTCTGAGCCCTATCAGATAGAGCACTGCCTCCGATACACAGAATATGTCGTAGAAGATTTGCAACGTAGAGTGCGGTTTGGGTGAGGAAACGGTTATTGCTTGTTTCCGTCAGGTGCAGAGGTTATCAGCTTAAGCTAGGGCCGTCGGAACCGCCTGATTCCAGGGAGCTCTGCAGATGTGCTGGAAGAGTGCTGTTTTGAACAGCTGATAGGATCACAGGTCGATAGAGCGAGGAGGCTTTTCTGGCGGCTCCCTGGCCTTATCAGAGAAGGCCTGATAAGGCTTTTTCCGGGCTAAGACTGCTCCACAGTCAATTTGTCCTCTCCAGCCAGCTCGCCTGTCTCTTATCCGGCCTTTCCCCCCCAAGTCTCGCCGTTGAATTGGGTGCGCGTGGTCGATGGGCTGTGGCGGTTAGGGTCGTCTATTCGGCGCGCGGGTAAGGTGCTGATGACGATTTGCCGCGAGCGGAATCCGATGTTCGCGGGCGCTTTCCCCGTGTCCAAAATAAGCTCAGGCACTAGGCCAAGATCTAGTGCCGGTTCGGGAATGGGCTGATGACCATGCAAGTGCCTTTCTCAGCAACGCCAAGCGCGCTAATGCAAAGGTTGTGCCCCAGGATGTCAGTGATGCCGCAAATCTGCAAGCGCGACCCGTTGTCCTGCTCCCATCCCGGCTGCCCATCCATTTCTGGCTGCCATGTGCAAACTTCGACTTCCATCCTCAGCCAACGCAACGACGCTCGCGACCCCTTCCGCCCCGGCGCAACTGCTCCCGATCGAGACCGCATAGCCATACTCACGCCCTGTCGCTAGCCAAATGCTGTGGACACGCTGTTGATGTACGTGTTGGCGATTCTTCTCCCTGTTGTGCGGTGGCTGGACTGCTCTCCGCCTTTTGAGCTCGGTCAAGCTGACCGCAAGCTCCCGTGCGATCTCTGTTGCGAAGCTAACTAGAACACAGCTGCAGGTCATATGTAACTTGGTTCTCAAGAGCTAGCAGTCAGGGGAACACATCATCTGCGCAGTCGCGACAACATCTCCTTGGTAGACGACAGGAAGCTCGCACCGCCGTGACGGTCTGAAGCATCATGGACCCAAGGAGACCACCACAGTACCCATTTTCGCGAGATACGACGTCATCTTATGGACGCAGTCCCATACACCCACCTTCAGCGCAGTCTTCGTACCCTCCGACGTCGCATCCTCAGAATTCTCCTCCAGCGTATGCCGAGCATCAGCGTCGACCCTCCGATCCGTCATACTATCAGCCACAACAAAGGTCTTATGGGTCGGAGGCTGGAGGTTCTGGACATTCCCGCCATCAGAGTGCATCGTCGATAGGCCATGTATCGAGTCGGATGCCTCCGCCCTCGTCACCGCAGGAGCGATCGATTCAGCACTCTCCGCGACACGAGTCACAAACGTATGGGCCACCTCCACCTCGAGCTCCTCCAGTATCAGTTGGTCCACCGACTTCTTTCCCTTCCGGTAGAGAACTGCCATCTCTGCCAGGAATAAGGCCCCCCAATAGTGGTGGAAGCAGCATGTCAATCTCATCTATGCTTGGCGGCCCACCAGCAGCAAGAGAACAATCAACATCTCAGTATGCTTCGCCAGTGAGCACAACTCAGCCAACTGTGTTATTCCCTGGTCCAACGCATGCATCACCTCGAACCAGTACTGCAAGCTCCGATTACACGCCGTTTAGACGCCCCCAAACGCCCGAACATCAGAGACAGTACGGAGGGAGGGATAACAGGGTTAGCTCCGCAGGCTCTCCTCCAGCTGGCCATTTCGCCAGCCCAGATAGGCATCAATACGGAACGCCCCAATTTAGAGAGAGGACAAACCAGGGCCAATCAGCCTCAATCCCCGATGAGAGAAGGGAAGCCGGCCCTGTTCGTGTGCCGAATACATCCATTCCGCCCCGGCCCAACAGCCAACCGACTTTCAATGGACCACAGTCACGCTTACCGGATGCTTCTCGCAACCCGATACACAACGATTTTGGTAGAAGGACAGAAAATAATCCTCGGCCAGCAGATCGCCCCAACAGGGCGGATGCCCCATACCAGAGACCATCTGAAAGACCGGACATGGAGCCAACTTACACCTATACTGAGCGAGAGAGACTTGACAGAGAGGCAATCCAAAGGGAACGGGAAGAACGCGAGAGAGCCGAACGTACTGCTGGAGGACATCAAGAGTATCCACACCAGATGGCGCAAAGAAACCCTGCAGGTGCTTACAACCGGCCCGCTGAGCCTCGCGAGCAACCTTCATGGATGCGCTCTGGATATGAGCACCAACGGCCTAATACAGCTACCGACAGACGAGTACAAGAGCCCCCTTCACGGATGAATGGCCACGAATACAATACTCCCTCTAGGCAGTATTCTGGTGCCTCGAATTATGCGACAAGCGATCCTCGCCATCAACCAAACGCCCAAACTTCGACACAACACGTCTCTCCTCCGACTTCCCACCTTGATATTTCCATGCAAGAGCGCCAACGTCTTCAGCAACAGCATCAGCAGCAACAACAATCGCAGCAGCAGCCGCACCCACAGCTACAACAACCGATATATGGTCCTTCACGACCCAACGGCCAATATCCACCTCAAGAGTCCCCAACTAGAAGGACGGCCGAAGATCCTCAACAGATGCAACAAAGAAATTTCCTGGGAGTTCAAGAAATTAACCGAAAAGGGAGGGCATCGCCTCTTCCGCAAGCCGTCCAAGGTGCGCAACCTCAACCCGGAGTACCAGGAGGCGAGCCTGGCATTAAAAGCGAATTTGGGAGGATGTTTTCTGGTATTGGTAGCGGTGTGGGCGGCTCAATGGGCATCTCCAGCCCTAGCACTTCCAATGCTCAAGGCCTACCATTTATCAACTCTTCCCAGCTACGCCGGGACGATATTGATGGCCTAGCACCACAGGATTCGCCAACCGAAAGAAATGGTGGCCATGGCCTCACACGGACCTCCTCAAAAGGGGGAAGCGCTAGACGTAGGAAACTGAAGGAGGAGGATGGCAGAGTAGACGATGAAAGCAGCAATGGGCGGTTGACACCTAGTAGCCGAGCCAAGCGCACCAAGCTCCATCATCACCACCAGCATCACCATCAGTATGTTTCTTTGTTTCAATCCCCGGACAAGGAGCTAAACTCACGTATTAGTCATCACCATCATCACCATCGGCCAGAAGGTCCAGAGGATGGTTTCTCCCCCGTTCAGAGTGCCATGCAGCCGCTCAAAGGTTCCAAAGCATCTCCAGGGTCTCCGTCACACCAAGATACGGCAACCCCAGTTCTCCATCATCATCATATACCTAGACATCATCACCACGTAGTTACCCCTGCGAAGCCTGCTGAGGTTGTAAACCCAGTCATACCACTACCAAAGACGACTATACGCTCACAAGCGGTCCTTGAGTCCGTTTCACACCTCCCTCGACATCATCTGGGACATGGATATTATCAAGCTATTCTTAAACCTAGGGGTATTCCTTCCCCTGGACGATCACTTCAGGAATCCCGCGGCTTTGCTAGTACCTCTCTTCCGATACCCAGGTTTGAAGGCCAGGAGAATTGCACTTTCACCATCAAGGTGCCTCACGTTTATCTCTCTCCAGCTTCAAGAGAGGAGATAACCGCTCGCCGAGGTGTTTGGGGTACAGACATTTACACGGACGACTCCGATATAATTGCTGCCTGTATTCATCAAGGCTGGTTCCGTGGAGAGTGGCATGAAGACGTCGACGTTAGTCTCTTGGGCTTAGAGTTGGACGACAAACCTTCTGACGACCTCGCTGTAAAGAGTCCGACCGAGGCAGAGGATGGAACGGTAATGACTTCACCTCCCACGAAAGGTCCCATCCACGTTCCCCCCAAACTAGATCTTCACGTCACCGTGCTTATCTTACCAGCCCTGGAGAAATATTCAAGCACGACGAGATTTGGTATCCGATCACGTGAATGGGGAGGCAAGCATGATGGCTGGACCAGTACCCACGATGGAGTGAGTTATATGATTATGAATATCAAATGGGTTAATGGCGTGGACAGCCATGTCTCGCGAAGCGGTGTAGCGAGAAGTAAGGGACTTAAAGATCTGGAGCTGGAAGCTCAGGATGCCTGGCGAAACGAGATTACTAATGGTTATGGCAAATTAAATGGACACAGTAATGGACAGTTTAGAGACAGCTTTGTTAGGGGTGAAATAGGTCCCGAGCTAGGTCCCGAGCTTGAAGGCGTGCTGGAGCCAAGTGGTAATATCAGAGGCTTGGGCATGAAGAGTTGGTGGAGGAAGGAGAAGAAAGAAAAGAAGGGAAATGAACAGCAAGAGAAGGGCCACCAGATAGAAAAGGAGACGGAGAACGGGGTGAACCAGGAGACAGAAGGAAAAGGGAAAGAGGATGAATCGGCACCAGAAGGTGAAGTGGCAAATCAGAAGGCTGACAATATGGTGGATGAGGCGAGCAAAGAAGATGAGGCGGCTAATACTGCGA
Source organism: Scytalidium sp. 3C (assembly GCA_000743665.3). NCBI lineage: Eukaryota > Fungi > Ascomycota > Leotiomycetes > Scytalidium > Scytalidium sp. 3C. The sequence goes on along the minus strand of JMRO03000075.1, from coordinate 106,139 downwards.
CTGTTATTGTTGCGTGAAGGTATTACACTGCATCTTACCACATAATGGAATATGTGATAATCATAGGAGTTACAAGCACTGTAGAATAGGCCGAGGGAGCGTCATCAGCATAATATGGCTACTCTTAAGTTGAAGACAGAAGTCATTCGCCTCTTCATCACATTAATATTTTGTTCAGTTGACATGAATATTGCCGTAGTCTATCTCATTATTTTTGTCATACAATAATCCTACACATATCTACCATTGAAAATTTGTACATTCGCGTTAAGATGACAAACACGTTCACTTCCCATTTAAAAATCCGTCACACGTCCATTATAGCTCCAATCGCCATCCCCTCCCCATCGTAGCGGTTCATTCTTCGGTCCGCCTACTTCCCCCGTCTTAGGATTGACATCACCCTCAAACTCAGGCTTTGTGCCTTGACGGATATCAGGGTGGAGTTCGTCACCTTCGCCATTGGCTAAGATTCGAGGGGGAACCTCCACGTCACCACTATCGGATGTCTCTGGCGTCGAATGAGGGGACTGGTTTACTTGCGGTGGCGTACGCTTGGGAATCGACTTTGAAAGCGAGGCAGCGTCGATATCTCTCGGAGTACTGAAAGCTCCTGTTGAAGACCGTACAAGACGCTCGTATTCCTCCTGCTCTTCGGGTGGCAGCCGGGGCGGTGCTGGACCAGCTTTGAACGGACTCCCGGCGCGAGCGTGAGAAGTGGCCAAGAAGGGACGGCGGAACGACGGGAGGAGAAAGCGTGGCGGGAGGCGAGGCATTGTAAGTTGGCGCGGGATTATTTAGAAGGGTATATCGTGCAGATCTGTGGTTTAGTAACAGTCGGATCTGTTTGTATTTATCTGCAATGCCCGTCACAATCTTCTGTTCCCTATATTCATTCTTTCGTGGCAAAAGGCAAACAAAATGGTGTCGAACGGTTGTTCTTGAACTTCCGAGATCTTCGGGATTATGTAACGACGTTTATGATTCTGCCGAGAGCGGTGTGGGGAGAGATGGTACCTGGTACCTGACTGACCTGTCAGAGCCAGGGCGGCTGTTCTCTGTATTCACGGAATAAGATAGCTAGAAGCGAAACCAGGATTGCACCGGGACAGCTAAGGATGTCTGCTACCCGCAATACTAAAGGATACTTTTAGCATTAGAATAGATTATGATCCCGTGGTCTCATGTCTTTGTAGCTTTGCACCCTTCGCCATGGACGGCGCAGGACCCTTGGATTCTATGTCACCTGCCTGTATCGCATTCTGCGTATGCGGCGTCCGGAACAAAATAACCCCGAGCTCTGTGGACTCATGCTCATCCCTATCAAGACATCATAAATCCAGATTATTACTTTTTCTTGTCCTTTTGACTACAGTGGATATTTGAGAATATCTAGGTTGCTGGATTGAGACATCTGTTTACAATTGAAACCCAAGGACCTCCCGTTCTTTCTTCCTCCAAGACTTGTATTACCGGAAACAGGCAACACTATCTCCCCAGCAATGCAAATAAACACTATTGTTTTAACTCTTCGCTACCGTTATTTCTGGCCGTGCATTCATAGAGGGGTGGTACATGCGCCGTTAGAACCGAAGTGTGTTTTGTCCAAGCAGGTCACATGACTCTGATACACACCCGCTATTTTCGTGAATTACAGGGGTCCAGCAACTGGAATTCAGTCCCACATGTCTCTCCCCACCGTAACTTGGTAGTTATCTTTCTGCGACGTTAAACACTTCGATATTAGCCCTGTTACACTCGTACTACAGTCCTTTGTACATCAGTGAACAATTCTTTAAAAGGACGCTAACCCTATCACTCGATCGCACGTTTAAATATTCTGTCCAGACTGAGTAGAAAGGCCAAGTTTCGGTACCCGACTGCATGGATTGATCCTGAAGGTCGCCATGAGTCAAATATTGACATCACGGCAGGCTGAGGAGCTGTAAGTTACAGTATATTGCCAGTAGAATAGGGGCTGATGCTGGGAGCAGACACAAATCCATCATAGCATATCTCACGTCGGTGAACCTTACTAACAGCGCCTCCGCGTTACGAGAAGAGCTCAATATTGGGGATAGCTTCGATGCTGCGACAAGTAAAAAGTATGAAGGACTATTAGAGAAGAAATGGACGAGTGTGGTGCGGCTGCAGAAGAAGGTGAAGATCTTGCTCGGCATTCAGCTTCCGGAAGGGAGTATGGTTAGGAAGAATACTGGTGGCTGACTGCTCTGAAGATAATGGAACTAGAGTCGAGATGTGCAACCTTGCAAAGTGAAGTTGATTCTGGCGTTTCGATTGGCCAGGCAAAGCGAAACCAAGATCCTACGAGCTGGCTTCCTAGGGCACCGCCGAGATACACGTTACAATCACATCGAGACCCGATTACCTGTGTTGCATTCCACCCGGTGTTCTCGTCCCTCGCCTCAGGTTCTGAAGATTGCACCATTAAAATATGGGACTGGGAATTAGGAGAGTTAGAGCGGACTGTGAAGGGACATACAAAAGCTGTATTGGATGTTGACTTCGGTGGGCCGAAAGGCAGTACGCTCTTGGCCTCCTGTTCCAGCGATCTTACAATAAAGCTCTGGGACCCAAGTGATGATTACAAGAATATAAAGACATTACCTGGACACGATCACTCAGTTTCCGCGGTACGTTTCATACCAAGCGGCGGAGGGGTATCGCCTTCATCAGGAAATCTGCTAGTATCAGCTAGTCGTGACAAATCTCTACGCATATGGGATGTTTCTACAGGATTCTGTGTCAAAACGATCCGTGGGCATGCCGATTGGGTTCGAGATGTTTCGCCGTCCTTTGATGGACGATGGTTAGTTTCAGCTGGTAACGATCAGACGGCAATGATATGGGATGCCGTAGCTGGAACTCAAAAAGCAACACTGTTGGGCCATGAAAACTTTATTGAGTGCTGCGTTTTTGCACCACCAGCAAGTTATGAATACCTAGCAACCCTAGCAGGTCTGAAGAAGCCACCGCCGGCCAGCAGCTCAGGTGAATATATTGCAACAGGAGCAAGAGATAAGAGCATTAAATTATGGGATGCCAGAGGCACATTGATTAAAACCTTAATTGGACATGACAACTGGGTGAGAGGGCTGGTCTTCCACCCTGGTGGTAAATATCTCCTCAGTGTATCGGACGACAAGACTTTGCGCTGCTGGGATCTTTCTCAGGAAGGAAAACTAGTAAAAACACTAGATGGCACGCACGACCACTTTGTAAGTTGCGTTCGATGGGCTCCAAGCATTGTGAAAGATGGCGGTGGCGACTCTACCGCAAATGATGGAGTAGCAAAGAAAGATGATATGAACAACGCCAATATCCGATGCGTGATAGCAACGGGAAGCGTTGACTTGAACGTGCGAATATTCACGTTATGATGGAGATAACTGGCGTATTTGGTTGCTAAGGAGCCATTATTTTGGCCAACAACATGAGAAGAGATGGATCCCCCGGGATCCAAACAGCAGGGAGAAGAGCTCGAGTCCCGACGGTCTGATTGCTTTACATGGAGACGAATTATGTACAGGGGCACTTGCAGACCAAAGAGGATAATAGACTGTACCTGCAGCTGCATTTGGTATCCCGGCGGGTTGCGCCGGTTAGGCTTTAGAGGGTCAAGAGCAAGGTGGTCCAATTGCTGGTTGCAGGGTAGAACGACGTGGCTGCCTTTCACGTTAGAGCAGTTGGATAGATGCCACTGAGCAGGAAGTGGTCTTCGCATGGTTCTCTGTCAGAGAATACAATAAAAACTTTCAACGTTCTTCCATTCTCCAATACCCAAATATACATTTAGATGCTCCAATATTAACAGCCCTATATGAAAAATGTTTGCATGGAGTTTTCAAGTTTTGAGTCAGCATCAGGATATTTCGTGATATGTATCAAAAGAGAGTCATGTAACAATCAGGAGGGTGTCGTATTAACTTTGCGCTAGTATGATTGGCAGTGCGCTTAAGTACCAGGCACAGAATGCAGGGGTCTTCAACCTTGTTTCCAAGGCACCAAGGATTGTTAAGCCCTATTTCATCACGTGAGCGCACTTTTTGGCCCTCGCTTAGCATTGGTTCCAGCGAATTTCCATTTGGTCGAAATTCGAAATCCACCAGCGAACTTTCCTTTCAACGACCAACGCTCAACAACAACCGATCATTCTGGTGAACTTTCGAATCATCAGGTCCGTATATCTTCTACAGAACACCGAAGTCCATGAATGATACAACGAAAGCGACCCTAGTCATCGACAATTGCAGAGGAATTGTATCGGATACATCTCGTTGTGTGGTCTTGGAATTTATGAGATCTGGCGCAATACTTGGGATACATCTTGAGGGACAATACCTTACCTGCTATGTTATTTTCGATGCCTAGGGGGACTTCTGAGGATTATTCTTGGACTTCAAACTTGTTGTCAATCTCGATGTTATATACTTGATTGCATATATGCTAACATTTTCTTGTCTTGCAGAAGTCGCAATCATGGGTATCAGCCGTGATAGTCGTCACAAGCGCGCCGCTACCGGTGCTAAGAGAGCTTATTACCGTGCGTAGTAGAAAACCCATGTGTCTTTTTGACATCATGTTCCGACCTGAGATTTTAACTTTCATCAGGGAAGAAGCGCGTTTTCGAAGCCGGTCGACAGGAAGCCGGCACCCGTATCGGAGCCAAGAGAATCCATCTTGTCCGTACCCGTGGCGGTAACCGCAAGTACCGTGCCCTCCGTCTCGAATCTGGTAACTTCTCGGTATGTGCAATACAGCCTGGTGATATGGATATGTGCCTGGAAAGAAATGCTAATTTATCTTGCTTTTGACAGTGGGGTTCCGAGGGAATTGCACGAAAAGTCCGTGTTATCGTTGTCGCTTTCCATCCTTCCAACAACGAGTTGGTCCGTACCAACACCCTCACCAAGTCCGGTATGTAAACATTATATTGTGCATATAACTAAAGCTGACGTTTCAAAGCCGTTGTCCAAGTCGATGCCGCACCATTCAGACAATGGTATGAGGCTCACTACGGCGTTTCCCTAGGACGAAGACGCCAGCAGAAGTCTGGTGAGACCGTCGAGCAAGAGAAGAAGAGCAAGTCCGTCGAGAAGAAGCACGCCGAGCGTATCGCCGCTCAAGGAAAGGTTGAGCCAGCTTTGGAGAGACAGTTCGAGGCCGGTCGTCTGTACGCTGTTGTTTCATCTAGACCAGGCCAGAGCGGCCGTGTTGATGGTTACATCTTGGAAGGTGAGGAATTGGCTTTCTACCAACGTCAACTCCGCAAGTAGAGTGTTTCATCTGCTTTTGGTGCATGGGGGTACTACTATGGGCAAATTCTTTGGGGCTGCTTTCTTAGCTTTAGGAATGACATGACTGGTTGGGAAAAAATTACATCATATACACCCACGTCGACCCTTTCGCTCTTGCGAGGTGAATAAAGTAGTTCTTGTACCTGGATATTATGAGTTCCGATCCCTGTCCTTGTGAGATTACGTGCAATTGATTGGCTGCCCCGCATCACGAGGCTCTACCTCGACTCTGTACGCAGCCGCGTCTCCAATTTCTCACATGTCGAGACACTGCCCGCCTTAAATGTTCCACAGGTATGATAGTGAAGTTTTGTATTAGAGTTGATCGCAGAATATAATTTATTTCGGAATAATTTGTACGTCGGAAGAGGCACGCTACCTCATCGTAGGCAGCCAGCTACCCCTCACTCGTTGCTTTAAAAGCGCTTTAAAGATCTCAGTCGGTGGCAAGCATAGTAGCTATCAAAATGGCATCCTCTTCCTCACAACCTGCATCTCCGATGTCACCGGCGCCTCAATCTGCGCGTCAGATTGCAGAAGCCCGTGCTGCGCTTGAGGCTTCAATGAACAATGTTGGTTCCGCGCTCGATGCCAATCTTCGAGCGCGAGCGCAAGATCTCCACACTCATTCTGCAGTGCTGGAGAAGCAACAGAAGGATCTAATTAAATCCACAGAAGGACTAAGGAAAGAAACAGATAAGTTGAAAAAACTAGCAGTTGACGGAGGGAAAAAAGTTAAGGAGTTAGGAGATGTGCAGAACTGGGCCGAGATGTTGGAGAGGGACTTCTTGGTCTTGGAAGAGACTCTGAGATTAGTGGAGGAGGGAAGTGAAGGTGATAGTGAATGGAGTACGGAGACGGATAGCGATTTTGACGAAGAACATGGTCCACAGGGAGAGACTGTTCCTCATGCATCCACTGATGCTCATGATGCACATGAAGCTGGCAATCCTAGAGATGGAGAAGGCGATACCACTATGGCTGGAACTGACCAATCCGATGACAAAGGCAAGCAACCTGAAGTGATGCAGTCAGGTGTCGAGCCACAGGAGATTGCTGCCGGATCTTCGACAACCACGAATGTTTCCAGCTCAGATCCGTCACTTGGCTCTGCATCAGCGTCAGTAGGTAGTTAATAGCTTCAAAACCTGGCTCATTGCCGGGTTCTGGGCGTGATCATTGCAGATTTCCTTTATTCCTCCGTCTTCAGCGAGGGTATAATCACGGTATTACTCTCCCATAAGATCTTTACTGGATAACACTACGCGGTCCTTAATACAGGATACGCAGCTCTTGTACTTAGACCAAGGATTTATGACGTTACGGCTTGCTGTTGAGTTGATATTCAACATCGTTAACATTTTATGCATTTCTCTATATACCCTGCGGACTTTAATAATAGAATATATACAAAGAATGTAGCATGCAAAATGGCGCTGTTCGTCGATGACGAATCATCTTATCGAAACTATTTCTTGCTTAGATACTTTGGGTTGAGATACGAAGATCCCACAGATAAAACCCGTATCTGGTTAATTTGAATCAGAGAGTCGAATAATGTGCTCTGGCATAACTAGTTTAGTAACGTTACGCTGATCCTAGCGGAATCACAGTGTATACCTTGAACCCTTTGAGCTCGACCCCCCGATCTATACTTTGAGGGAAGCGTACGGACGTACGCTAGGTAGATCCTGCGTCACTCTGCGTCACTTAGCTTTCGCACAAAGGGTTTAAACAAATCTGTGTGTCTCAGCAATTGTGTAAATAGGAGAGCATATAGCTAAGTATCTTTTCTCAATCCGGTACTACTGAACCAAGGCGCCGTGTAAATGCCTCATAATACCGTGTAATACAAACATTAAACCTCCATATATCTACACTTTAAGCTGCCGTTAATTCCGCAATTCGCCTTTCTATTTCTGGAATCTGTCTCAGTTGCAACTCTAACTCTTCCCTTTCATCTTCCAATGCTAGCCTCTTGTCTGCATCTAGGGTTGTGAAAACATAATGACCTTGGCCGTCAAATTGCAATATCTTACTGTGATACTTCCACAGACTCCTTCGGTGACTCACAGTCATCAATGTGATGCCAAGTGCTTTGGCATGATCGTACATGATCTTCTCCATCTCGAGAGTAACACTGGATGTACATTCATCGAGGATGGCATATTTCGGTGTGTTATAGAACAGGCGTGCCATGGCAACTCGTTGTTGTAACCCACCAGATAAAACATCTCGCCATTCCGCCTCGGCATCCCAACCATCTGGAAACGAGCTGACCAGATGATCAAGATCAAGGACCCGCAGAATCGCAAGCAGATCATCGTCCGTAATTCCCTTGCTGCGCATTATACGCAACGAATCTGGATAAATAATTTGCTCGCGGAGAGTTCCCGCACTCAGGTATGGCCGTTGTGGTACATAGAAGACTTGGGAAAGAGGTGGTTTCCGAACTGTGCCCGCATAGACGGGCCACAACCCGCCCAAGATACGGAAAAGGGAGGATTTTCCACATCCGTTGGGTCCGACGACAAGAACATGATCTCCACGTTTCATTGAAAAGGACAATTCTCTCACAAGTATGCTTCCTCCTGGAGTAATGATAGGACTATATCCATTAGCTTCCTGTATGAGAGAGACCCGAAAGACTTACACTTTGATAAACTCAACATCTTCGCTTTCGATAATCGTACCACGGCCCTTCATCAGTTCTGATATTTCTTCAGTATTACCCTCAGATGCTAAAGTTTTCTCAAATCGACCGGCCTTGATGTCTTCCATAACATCAAGGAGGGTAGCAACGCGCGAAGTATATCCGGCAAGCTCTGTGACCTCCTTATAGGAGAACATCACACGTCCAAAGGCATCGGAGCTCGATAATAGTAATCTTCTGTTGGTGACGAAGCTTTCTGTTCGATCTCCCATGGTGGTAGCAGTCACTCCCGGGACTTTGAAGAAAACCGGGACGCTGCATAGGATGAGGCCCAATGCACCCCAGACGTATTTAATTATAAAATCCTGCAACCAGTTTTGAGTATTACGGAGACACTATCAGTATAGGTGCATGAGACTTACCTCCATTATTCCATGCGTGAATCTCCGTCGTAAAATATCTAAAATTACTCTTAGTCCGTCAACTTGAACATGAGATAGATGGTACCCACGGTTTACATGTTTGATGAGCGTGAAATAACCCTTATCGAGAGTATCCCTTTCTGCTTCATGGCCATTATATAGTGCAATTTCTTCACTATAGTCAATCAGTCTGGAATGCTCGAAGCGGAACTCACCCTCCAGGCGAGCTTCATCAGCCACATATTTGCCAAAAGGAGGTGTCAGAGCTCGCATAACATTCGCAGATAGTTGCACCAGCAATGACATAAAGAACAAACCCTCTCCTCCGACACTTTTTGATAGAGAGTAGTTGTAAATCAGCATATCTAACGTAGGTTTTGCCAAGTTCCCATATAATTCGGCCAAGCTATTCGCGAATTTTGACACATCAACCGTAATCAACTGATCCGCGTTCTTTATTCTATCATCCAAGGCAGAGAGGGAGTAGAAAGTCATGTTTGAGAGGTATTTTTCGTGTATATGGCTCGTCAATCTGGTTCGATATTGCAGTGAAAGCTTGCATTGGTGGTAGGAAAGCATCGAGTTTGTGAAAGTAGCAGGGATGGCAATTAGCATCCACCATACAATGCCAATCAGAAAGTCTCTTCCCTTGCCTCTAACCAAACTGGAGACCAGTGCACCATCCATAGCAGCGACTTTCAAACTTATGAGGGTTCGTATCACCAAGAACACGCTATGGCTGATCAATAATCGAAATTCCTTACTCCTCCATCCTGGAATACAGATCTTTAGCAGTCGAATCAAGTTTCTGAAGAATTCTCGGTTAAGCTCGACTTTCGGTCTCTTTGTCGACTCATTTTTGCCTAGGATCGTAGCTCCTCTTTGTCGTGCATCTGCTTGACGAGCAACAGCTGCCTTCTGTTCTGAGATTGCAGATCGGATACGGTTTAAGAGCGCAAAGAAGAGTGTGAGGTAGACGGTTCGTGAGATGTTGGTACGGTGCTTGAGATAAAGCGCCGTGAATTCCGAGATGATTCCTTTGATTGTCCTGTCCGGAGGCAAAATGCTCAACTTCGACTGAGCTGCCATCTTGGAGACTCGCGCTCAGGACCTAGACGGAACGTCGAAGTCAACGGAGCTGTCAAAGTCTGCGCGGTACACGGCGGAATCGGATAGTCGTGGACATTGAGTTGAGGTAATGGAGTTGCTTAGGGTTGGTTTATGGAAGAGTACGTGAATCGCAACTCAATACCGTAATGTGGAGGTCATAGTTCCCTGATCGCACACCTCGGCCGACAAGGGTATCATTAGTACCGATTTCACATGCGAAAATCTGGGGTAGAGACTTGATTCTCGGCGACGGCGATTCTAGGTCCCGTCAACCGCGTCAAAATAACCAAGCTCGACAGAATCACGATGGAAAACCGTTATAAGAGCAGATTAACCCAGGCCGTTTTTCCCTTAATAGCTATCTCCGGAAAGAACTTGCTATCACAGGAAAATGCTTGGCTCACGTGATAGTCGTCATTGATCTAGATCCTAACTAATGCCAAAATGTTTTGTCAGGCAGCCAAAATTATTTCTGACTCCGCCCCCACTACGTCCTTAACATTTTGTATCACAAGCAGAGCGTTTCCCTTAACACTACTTCGTAATAATCATGGCGGAAAATATCTACGATGAGATCGAAATCGAGGACATGACCTACGATCCTGTCCTAGAAATTTACCATTACCCATGCCCATGTGGCGACCGGTTCCAGATTGCTATTGCTGATTTACGAGACAACGAAGATATCGCGGTTTGTCCTAGTTGCAGTCTAATGATCAGAGTCATATTTGATGTGGTGAGTTTGAGCAGATCTAATTTCTGCATTTGGCTCGTATATTAATCATTTTGAATTGCAGGATGACTTGCCAAAACCGGAAGAATTGGAAGCGAAGAAAGAAGGCAGTCAAATAGCTGTTACAGCCTGAAATGTCTTACGTCTCTGGTATAGGAGTTGCTACTGGAGGGGGGAAAATGCCAACTATGGTTTCAATTAGACGGCCACCATCAAACAAAACAGATCATGATGTTCGTGATGATAGTTCGCCGCCAAATCTGGAATGGGCAGCCGCAAGTCGTGGAGGTGTCGGACTCGAGATCAAGGTAATGCATGGACAATGGAAGAGCAATGGCCAATAATAGATGGAACTGAGGTTGGAATATATTTCATAACTTATTGAGTCCATCAGTAAGGTTGGAGAATGATACAGGTTGCGTAGGTCACGCAAAAAGAAGATTGGTACACCCGTCCTTTCCATGGATAGGGAAACCTGAACGCCGATTTAGCTCATCCCGATTAAGGATTAAAGTGGGATATAGTTGCTCAATATATTGATTCACCCAATATCATGTCGAACCTCCTTTCTTACTCTGCCACTGCTGGATTTGGTACCGCCTTGGGGTCATTGCTGAGCTCAACTCCTACCTCCTTTAGGAGTAAGCTACCTAAGGTAGACCCATCCCGTAAATAAATCCACTCTCCTGACCCAGTGCCTTCCTTCGATCGCTGACTGTCACCAACTATGACGAAATCGTACCGTTTAGGACCACTCAACGGGGAGGACAGCCAGATCTGCTTGTTGGGAGGTTGCTTATTGATAACATATGTACCGTTAGGCGGGAATGTCAGAGTTAAAACCCCAGCCTGTAATGTCAGCGCGATGTTTCAACTATAAACCATGGGTTCTCGGAGTTTGCCTACACTATATTCTACATCGACATCATCCCTTGATTCTTGCAATTCTTCGAATCGCTCTAGCAAATTGTGCATGTACTCGTCGGATAACTCATCGTATTCCTGAGCAGTAAGCTCCGCTGGAGTCTTAGTAAAATCCTGCTTTTGAGCTTCTTTGGGCTTCGGATCCTCCGATTCTGGTGAAAGGCCCTTTAAGATTGGTCTAGTTGACGAGAATGATCTCTGAGCATATGTGAATAAGATCCGAGGAGAAAGAGAGTAGGTTGGGCGGGTTAATTGAAGAAGTCTAGAGCCTCCTACAACCGATGAGGTTCGTTGAAAGCGGAGCGCCCGACCCTGGCGAGCCATGTGTTGCGCAGCCTTCGAAATTGCATTGCGAGTCATGGTGAATTGCCCAAATTGGATGAAAAACAAATTAATGAGAGGAATCGTTTCGTATTATAGAGACAACTGATAGCCTTTGAAATGGTTGTACCTGTGGATACGAAGAGTTCTAGAACGAACGAGGTTGAGAAGCGTGAGGAGCTCGAGCTCCCCCACAGTTTCGCTTGGCTGGCGGCTCGGAACAATGTAACGACCTCTGCAGCACGTCATACTCTATCTGATTCGGTACCTACGCATCTATTGTTGGTACAATTTCCAGTACGATAAGGACTGGCCGATTCCCACCACTGTGGTACATTGGGAACGGTGTTACGGATTGAGAAGTACTTGCTACTGCTATAATGCTCAACGCATTTTTGGTCTTCAATAATGCAGGCCAGCCAAGGCTGACGAAATTTTATACTCAACTTGTTGCTACCCCTCGCCCCATGCGCGGTGACCTCTTGCTGAAACTGTATAGGAAACAAGTGTCCAGCAGCGCTTAATCTCGGAGATCTTCACGCTCGTATCTAATAGACCTGCGGGAGCGTGTAACTTCCTACCTTTACCTCCGCTCCTTGCTTCCAGCGGCACTTCCCAAACCTCGTCAGAGCCTCACAACGATATCCCATCTCTGGTTACATATAGACACTATGCTACCCTCTACTTCATAATTATATCTACTTCGACTGAGTCGCCACTAGCTCTCATTGATCTTATCCAGGTATATGTGGAGGCCCTGGATAGATTATTTGAGAATGTTTGCGAACTAGACCTGATTTTCAATTTCGAAACTCTACATGCAGTGTTGGGCGAGATGGTCGTAGGTGGTGTCGTAGTTGAAACCCAGTTGGATCACGTCGTGGATGGAGTAAGAAAACAGGGACAAGTGGCTAAGAGACCAGTCAATGAAGGAAGGAGCACAGGTTTGGGAATGGGTGCCAATTTCGCTTGGGCAGGGCGGTGATCGGACATGTTGCGAGCCAAATGAGACGAAGGAAAGATATCTATCCTAACAAGCGCGGTCACATGGAGGAGACGCATAGGAAAGTATCCATTACCCAATACTCGCTGCATCCATCTCCATATAGGAGTTCTGAAGGTTGCCCTTTGCCAATGGGTATACATGGGAACGATATGACAACGATATTTATTGATTAGGAACGGCCATGAAGCTGCGAGTTATCGAGTGCAGAGACGGTCATGGCTAAGGATCCTATAAGTGGTGTAATGAAGAGTTACACCTGTCGCTTGAGAAGAGGCAATAGCTGAGATATCCGCAAAATCTATGATTAAACTTAAGGAACTATCCTGTTACCCATCATATTTGTCGAGTTACGCAGTGTTATATAGTACATACAGTGGATCAACCGAACTTTCCAACTCCAGAATATGCACAATAACTCCATGACCAGCCATCCAAACAGCACATATATCATACAACAATGGTATTCGCTATCCTGGCAACTGTTCAACTACTCGTGGTTGCAACTGGAGATGTATCTTCAGGTGATTTCGGCTGTCTATTTTCCCTTCCGCGCCCGAGGCCAGTAAACCCGAAGAACCAATTTCGTATCTAGAATAGAATATAAATATCCGGATTCCATGCGCTCAGAACTTTGGCTGGCTACTTACTCCTTGGAACGGCTGGGGTCCTTCAGAATTCCATTCCATGAATAAGACACCGTATACGGCTATGACTAAGATATAATTAGCTTCGAGATTCAGTAAAACATATGGTAACGGTAACTAACACGTAACAGAGGCTAGTTGGGTAATCTTCACTGCCTTTGTCCATCTCGGTCGAGCCCATTTTAACTTCGTTCTCCGCCTGTATCTGCGTTCGAGACGGAATTGGTGTCTGGGGGAAAGCTTGGAAAAGTCTGGCGGCCATGTTCGTTTAGCTTTGTACTGATTCCTATATATATAGGGCACAGGGTTCTCCTGAACGGCCCGTCGAATAAGTGTGGGAATCATGGTCTGCTGATGCTCAAGACCCCCAGCTTCCAGCTTCGCGATGTTTAAATCCCGGTACCTCAAATTGATTCCTGAGGCATCAATGCATAAAACCCCACCAACTTTGACTTTAGAATTGTGTGTCATATCTCTTGCGAAATTTCGAAGAATTGACAGGGCAGCTTGTGACTCAGGGTGCCTTGGGAAGGCAACTTATAAGACGAGGAATAACCCAAGACATTCCAATATACATACATATATTGTAGCAAAATGGCGGCTGTAGATGCAACTGCAAAAGCCTTGGAGAATGCCACAATCTCCAAAACCAAAGAGTTGAAGGGTGTAAGTGAATAGTTTACCCCTCGTCTTCGAATTTGCTAACAGCCCAATTTCTAGACTGAAAAACGAGACAATCTTATTGCCGTAGAGAAGAAATATCAGGCAAAATGGCAAAAAGAGCGCGTCTTCCAACCCAATGCTCCTTCTCTCTCCGAAGTGCCCCTCCATTCAATCTCCCCCGCAGAGCTTCGAGAAAAGCATCCCAAGTTTTTTGGGACCATGGCATACCCATATATGAAGTATATACCATATCTATAATGGACTATTTACTGTTTTACATTTTTGCTAACCTTATTTTCCCACAGCGGCACTCTGCACGCCGGTCACTCGTTCTCTGTCAGTAAAATCGAATTCACGGCAGGCTTTGCACGCATGCAAGGTAAACGAAGTCTCTTTCCCATGGGATTTCACTGCACTGGGATGCCTATTAAGTAAATATGACAATTCCGTTTTATTGTCCATTATCACTAATTCTTGAAAAGAGCCTGCGCCGATAAACTCATAAACGAGATCAAGTTGTTTGGTCAGAACTTCGAAGGATACAAAGATGAGGAGGTAGAAGAAGAGAAGCCCGCTGCTCCAGCACCCAGTGCACATCGTGAAGATGTTACCAAATTCAAAGCTACAAAGAGTAAGGCTGCTTCTAAAGTGGTCAAGATGAAATATCAGTTCCAGATCATGAGAGCACTTGGAATCCCGACGGAAGAGATTCACCTATTTGCCGATCCACAATACTGGCTCAAGTACTTTCCGCCTCTTTGCGAGAGAGATCTCACGAACTTCGGAGCGCGTATTGATTGGCGACGTTCGTTCGTTACCACCGATGCCAACCCATATTATGATGCCTTTGTGCGATGGCAGATGAATAGATTAAAGGAACTTAAGAAGATTAAGTTTGGAAAGCGCTACACCATTTATTCTCCAAAGGACGGACAACCATGCATGGATCACGACAGAAGTGAAGGAGAAGCTGTAGGTCCACAGGAATACACGGCGATAAAACTCAAGGTGAAAGAATGGGCACCAGCAGCTGGTACCGCGATCAAGGGAAAAGTACCTGAGGGAGCGGACGTCTTTTTCGTTCCTGCAACATTGAGACCAGAGACCATGTACGGTCAAACTTGTTGTTTCGTGGGACCAAAAATCACGTACGGAGTTTTCAAAGTCTCGGATAAAGAGTTCTATGTTGTTACAGACAGAGCTGCTAGGAATATGGCTTATCAAGGCATATTCCCTCAAAATGGCGTCTATGAAAAGGTCGCTGAATTGGTCGGTGCCGATTGTGTTGGGACTTTAGTCAATGCTCCACTTTCAGTTCACACTGAAGGTGTCTATATTCTCCCTATGGAAACAGTGCTTCCGACTAAGGGTACTGGTGTCGTAACATCTGTTCCTTCAGATAGTCCTGATGATTATGCAACTGTCACTGATCTTGCTAAGAAGGCAGATTATTATAGGATCAAAAAGGAGTGGGCAGAAAAGGAGATCATCTCCATCATTACAACTCCTTCATACGGTGACCTTACCGCTCCATTCCTCGTGAAGAAGCTCAAGATTGCATCTCCCAAGGACAAAACGCAACTCGAAGAAGCGAAGGAGCTCGCATACAAGGAAGGCTTCTACCAAGGAATCATGAACGTTGGTGATTTCAAAGGTGAGAAGGTAGAAGTTGCCAAGCCAAAGGTCCGCCAACAGATCATTGATGCAGGCGAGGGCTTCGCCTACTCTGAACCTGAGAGACGTGTTGTCAGCAGATCTGGAGATGACTGCTGTGTAGCTCTTATGGATCAGTGGTACCTGGATTATGGAGAAGAATCATGGAAGAACCAAGCCCTGGAATATGTCGAGAACGCTGATGGAAAGGGCTTGGAAACTTATTCATCTGAGACAAAGAATGGATTTGAAGGAGTCCTGAACTGGTTGCAACAGTGGGCATGCGCGAGGACTTATGGACTTGGTTCCAAACTCCCGTGGGACCCTCAATTCCTTGTCGAAAGTTTGAGTGATAGTACCATCTATATGGCATATTACACAGTTGCTCATTATTTACACAAAGATATCTTTGGTAAAGAGCCTGGTCTTGCTGGAGTTAAAGCAGAGCAGATGATTGACGAGGTGTGGGATTACATCTTCGCTCGTCGCGATATTAGTGATGATATCTTAAGTAGAAGCAAGATTCCCAAGGAACAGCTGGATGCTATGCGCCGCGAGTTCGAGTACTGGTACCCTCTTGATCTCAGAGTTTCTGGAAAGGATCTTATCCCTAACCATTTGACCTTCTTCCTCTATATCCACCTTGCAATTTTCCCACGCGAATACTGGCCAAAGGGCATCCGTGCCAATGGTCATCTGATGTTGAATGGCGAGAAGATGAGCAAGAGCACTGGAAACTTCATGACCCTGAGCGATATGGTCGAGAAATACGGAGCAGATGCAAGCAGAATCGCTTTGGCTGATGCTGGAGATGCATCAGTCGATGCAAACTTTGAGGAAGACACTGCGGATGCTGCTATTCTCCGACTTTACACCCTCCGCGAATGGTGCCAGCAGCAAGTAGACGAACAAGACAAGCATCGAACCGGAGAGAAGAACGATTTCCAAGATGCCCTTTTCGATAACGAGCTGAATGCAATTGTCCACGAATGCCGAAAGCACTACGAAGATACTGACTACAAGTTAGCTCTGAAATCTGCTCTTTATGATTTAACGAGCGCTCGTGATTTCTACCGTGAGGCTTGCGCGGCTGCTGGTATCTCAATGCATAAGGAGCTTGTCTTCAAGTATATAGAGCTTCAAGCTCTGCTCCTCGCTGTCATTGCCCCCCACTGGTCAGAATATATTTGGCTCGAGGTTCTCAACAAACCCGAGACTATCCAGGATGCTTTATTCCCAACCGTTCCAGCTGCTGTAGCCGGGCTCACAGCCGCTCGTGAGTATGTTCGTAACACGTCATCAAATATCACCTCGGCAGAGGCAGCGCAGCAGAGAAAGAAGGCGAAAGGCAAAGAGATTAGCTATGACCCCAAGAAGCCCAAGAAGCTTACCATATATGCCGCATCTAAATTCCCTGCTTGGCAGGAGAAGTACATCGACCTCCTACGTGAGGCTTGGAATCCAGAAACCAAGAGTGCGGATGATAAGGAATTGAATGGCAAGATCGCAAAACTGGGTGAGATGAAGAAAGCAATGCCTTTCGTTCAAGGATTAAAAAGGAGACTGGTCACTGGTGAGAAGCCTGAGACAGTTTTTGACAGGAAGCTTGCTTTTGATGAAGTTAAGACTTTGGTGGATATGGTTCCTGGCCTCAAGAGAGCCGCTGGATTAACGGCCGTGGAACTGGTAGAGGTTGCAGAAGGTGGAAAGACCGGAACGGTGATTGGCGAGAACAGGGAAATTACAGGATTGGCACAAAATGCAGAGACAGCAGTTCCCGGCCAGCCGACTTTCAACTTTGAGAACATCGAAGCCTGACTGGGCTACAGGTAGAAAAAAGATAAGAGTAGACTTCATGTGTTACCATTGCAAGAGGCAATCTCATACGTCGGATATGTAGAGGAGTCTCTCACACAATTGTATGCCAAAAGAATGGATAATACGATGTACGGTCATGATAGAATAAGTCTCATAAATACTTTTGGGTAGCTCGAACGTGTAATTTCAGAGGAAATATATTTGACAAGGGCAGGCTAAAGTGGCAGGAGTAGGGATATTTAACTTTCTGCGGATAAGAACTAGTAGTTATCGAATCATGAGCAAAGAAGATAACCCTGATGCCTAGAATAACATATTTATTATAGGTAAAATTAGCTCCCTTTCTATACAACCACCATTCCACGCCCTAACATCTGAAGTCAGTAAAGTGATCCTCCCAATAATAACGTAGATAAAACATCTTTTTGAAAGGAAAGTTATCAGACAGCAGTTGGTACTTTGTTCGTCCACATCTATATTTCAGAACAGGTCTGTGAATTAAGGTTTATCATCATTCAACTTATGCAAGAATATCAAGTACAAAAAAGAGGTAAACCAACCTTAGGCGTTAATGACTATTATTGAAATTTGATCTCACGTCCAGAGAAGAATCATTCTCGCTTCCTCTTTCTGGAAAAGAATGAATCCATAGTCTTCTGCTTTGAATCATATGCTGAGCTACCGATACCGCCGCGTGTCTTTTTTAGGCCTTTCAAATGCTCTAAACTATTCACGGCGTTTACCACCAGTTTGAACTTATGGAGCTTTCGATTCACGAGATCTTCGGTATTATCCACTGTTGCAGGTAGCTGTGAAGATACAGGTATCTCGAGTGCCACTGGATCTAAAGGATTTTGATTGAGAGTCCGCTGTCCCACTGGGGCTACGAAATCCTGTACCGGAGAGATCTGTGGTAACCTTGGTTGGATCTCGAGATCCAAATATCCCGTGTTAGACCAAACGCCGATACTTTCCAACGTAAGCATCCGATCTCTATTCTGGCCTTGAGGACTTAAGGCAACTTGGCCAGGCAAGAATTCTTTGACGATCTCCGTCCACAAATGGGTCAGAATGATACCATGAGCCACCACAACAATTGAACAGCTTGCTTCCGTTGAAATAATATAAGGAACAAGGTGCTGATCCAGAAATGACTTCATGCGGCGTTTCATCGATGTTGCGGATTCGACATCTTTGAATACCACAGCAGTCTTCTGCTCCTCGTGATTGGCATTTGAAGAGTTAACAGCACGGACACGAAAACTCTTGCCTTCCATAGATCCATAGTCTTGTTCACGAAGAAGAGCAAGTTTTGTTACGTCGCGAGGGAAGAAGGGGGAGGTCCTGTCTTGGGCAAGGAGTACTGCTTCAGCTGTCTTCACAGCTCGTTGCAGATCTGATGAAAAGATCTTTGACACTTTCAGCTCAGTGCTAAGATACTTCCCGAGTCTATCAGCCTGCAACACTCCATGGGTTGTCAATGGCGAGTCTGTAATGCCTGCACTATCCTCAGTTAGCACCAAGTTATACCAGCCAGTGGTTTGCACACATACTATACTCCAGCAACATTGTGGATTGTCTCTCCATGTCTAATCAAAAGCAACCTCATCCCGTCTGTTGGGATAGGGCCCAAACCATCTTCAAGTGATGTGCATATTCTTCGAGTGGAAGATTATGTTGAACAAAGTTAGAAGATAGAAATATTGACTTTTGAAATTTATTGGAGGTTGTTTGTGTAATCATGACTGCCAGTGGGGCAGGTTTAAGCGAACATCTCCACTTTGGGATCAATTATGCACGGCCAACATCTCAAGGTATTATTGAATTGTAGCAAGTTCCTTACGAAGTCGGTTAAGTTTGTTCTGTATCTTTAGGTAATTCCTTTTGTTACATGTTGGATAGTTCACGAGCGTATATAACTCTGGTATTCCTAAACCTCTTGTCAATGGGTTACAGAGATCCAGATCCCACGAGCTACAATGTGCACGGTCTTGGATCTCTAGAAGCACTTCAATCTAACTTGATTACTGGAGTATTGGTATCTCTCTACCTCTAAGACCACGATCTCTTTCGTTTACAGAATATTTGATAGGTAAAGAAGATAAGCGTCCCTCTTTTCTTCGTTTCTTCATTAGGCTCTTATAAATTTTGCAAGGCCTCCTTTCATTGCATACCCGACCCTAGTCCTCCAGTTTACGTGCTATTTTATATATTTGAGCTTGAATTCCATATTCACACGTCATTTGGTGAAAATTCATGTTGCCAGCTTCTATTGGCACCCTTCAAAAGCATATCCCGACACCTTCCAAGTAGCCCCAGTCCTAAGGTTGCTGAGGAGGAATAGGGGTGCTGCCTGCATTTGGAAATATCGGCTTAAGTGACCACCTAACCTTCCTTGCAGAAAAGTAAGTCAAGATTTGTCTCATATTCTACTTTGGAAGCGGATTTCTTCAGTTTAGCTACAGCATGCGTGATGCCATAATTTATGTTGCCAAAATTATTTCAGCCTCTGGTTTTACCAGCTGTATCTGTTATCAAGTTCATCTTGCATATTCTGGTTTCTACTTGCTTTGTTGAATGCCACTTCACTTTTACACGATGCTCTAGTGCCATCTCTGAGATGCCGTCACAACATGCCAAACCGTTACAGCAGGTGTAACATTCTTGGCAGCTCCGATTGCAATACTCCTGAAAACTAACAGGGTGGACCTTGAAGGTAGTGGGGAGCTCCAGGCTACATAATACCTGAACTGACTCACAGTGCAACATATATGCTTCTTCCTTGGAATTCTCGGATCAACAATTCGCATTCACGCTCCGATAATGGTCCAGAATCTCTGACATCAAACAAATTTTAATATTGTCTGAATTGGCACCTTACTCTCTTTCAAAATGGAACCATTGCAATTTCAACAACCCGAGCGACATGATATTTCACGCCAGATCCAAATCCACGGGATACTTCATAACTCACGAAGGAGAGCCGCTGCGCCTGTGTTTATGAAAGGAGGCTGTACGGGATGGATAGATAATGATGATAGTGGGAACTATGACCCTAAAGCAGACCGCATATCTCAACAGGCGAAGAGCAGTGGCAATGGGCAGACTCTTGGCACCGCCTCTCCTTGCTTAGCTGAACCGTCAGAGAGCCGTGGAGGGACAGCATCGTCTCTGTCCGAGCTTGAATTATCGGACGGTTCAGACACAGAAGAACTCACTTCAGAACGACATAAGCCTAAGAACAAGTTGAAAGCTCTTCCGAAGTCCAGGAGAAAAATAAAGCAACGGGTTAATAATGGCAAAAACAAGGCTCCTAATATACAAGGCGACTTCCCAGCTTTCAGTGGCATGGGTGCGAAATTTGACTGGAGGAAACAAGGCCGCAACAGCACGAAGGTCTCTTCATCCCGCACGACAAAGCAAAAGTCAACACCCATCCGCCGTCGAAAATCAAAACCAAAACAACGAGTTAGAAGAGCCAGCCCCGCAGCTTCGAGCAAAATCATAACAATTAGAACCGCATTCTGCCACCCGATCACCTTCAACCACATCCCTGACGCAGAGAACCAAGACCCTTGCTCCTGGTGTGATTCGCCATTCTTTGGTCTCAGCGGGCACGGCTTCCTTGAGGTCCGAGTTCTCAAACCACTAGATGACTCTGGGGAAGGCTATGAAGAAATCAGCGATGGACACACCCAGGAAGGCCAGCCTTGTACCAAGATGTGTATGCTGTGCACCTACGCACGCATACGCATCATGACCTGTGCCAAGCATGACATCCAACCCATTCCAGGACTTGATCCCCAGAGATACGATTACCGTTCGTTGTACAAGAGCCTTGAAGCTTTGAAACTTGGTAAAAACGGAGATGAAGGTGACAACAGCTCTAGTAGCGATGGTGGTGGAGAGACCCTTGCCATGACGACTAAATGGTGCAGCATCTGCCCTGCGCCTGCGTTTTATAAATGCTGCACCAAACAGCAATTCAACGAACGCGGTGAGGCAATCGATGCGGACTCGTCACCTCCCACTCCTGTGAATGGATGCGGCCTGTTGCTCTGCGAAGTCTGTGAAGATCTGGTTTTCAAGATTGCGGAGACGCCGAATCGGAACCAAGCGATCGAGGCAGTGGCACTCACGCGGACTATTAGGAGAGCTGGGGAGGAATGCATGAAATTGTCGTATCCAGAAGGCGTCAGAGCGGATGCGGAGTTCTTAACTCCTGAGGGTGAGTTATTGACTAGGATGCAGAGAAGATTTGGCAGTTCCTGATGTGGAAGGACGAGACTATGGATGCTTCTGGTTATAGCAGGAGAGACTTCCTCCAAAAAGCTTTGGTCCAAGATCACCAGGGCTAGATATGGAATGAGTGTATTGATATATTCTACTGGGAGGCTTGGAAAAGGGGTTTTCAGGATCTACTTGAAATTAGACGAATGGGCGTCAAGTTCTGGGGATCTTCAATATAGTTATGCAGCTCAGCACATCTTAATACCGCATTTCTCGCTCTTTTTGCAATATTGGCATAGATCAAAAGTCCGTTTTAACATCACTATGTCTCGCATGCTTAGTCACTCGTAAACCACATTAAATGTAACATTTATTTGGGAGAAGGAGAGTTTGATTTCCAAAGAGTCGTGATCTTATCAAGAGACACCTATTTGATCAAAACGGTCCTAATCCATTCAGAACCTCAATGCAGAAGATTTCCAGTGTTTCAGCCCTAATCGAAACACTCCCATTTCCGTTCCATCCCATTCCATTCTAATTTTAGTCGAAGAGGGGAAATCTCAAAAGATAATCAAGAACAAGGAAGAAGAAAAAGGTCGTAACCACGTGCTATAAAACTCCAGAGAGCAATGCATTCCCATGGCGGGGCGCCCCGTGACTCATGACAATAAATGTCCCAAGTCTTTGTAATAATGATGGTATAGGCTCATAACGAAGAGAGGGAAGGACGGTCGATCATCCATCATGCAGGCGTTCGTTAAAAAAATGTGTCCAGTCCGGAAATCCGGAAGCAAAAAGATGCGGTCAGTCTAGAGTGATGGGTTCGATACATGTAAAAAGAAGATTCGTGACCACCATTTCCAATAATTGCATTTTACAGGGCCAATCTCGTTGCTGCAATGCTGAAAGTCGAGGAAGAACAAATGCAATCCAGCGCCTGCAACGATGAACAGAACTTGACATCGAAAGGTATCGAGAGCATTGTGAGGCAAACATTGTCTGGTAACGGTGATCCTAGTACTGTATCTGAAATGCAAGGTATGCAATTAGGATTTCCAAGACTATGAATGACAAGGTCAAAACGCGACCCAAAGAGCTCCTAAAGTTGCCAGGCCACGAGGTAGGCGGGTTTGTAAGCCTGCATTAGACAATCGTGACGGGCGTAACAGTCGTCGTAGTGGGTACCGAATCAGCCGGGGCGTCTTCGTGCTTTGCAACGGATCCTTTACCGCGCCATGTCGAGACGGCCGGGATGTTAGCATAATATCGCTGTTCCTCTGTTCCGTAAGCTTTAGGCGTAAGTTTAATCAGCGTATGTAATGGAACAGCCATCCAGGGGCTCTCAGTTTGATCCTTCTTCATGAAGTAAGCATAGATGCATCGGAGCACTGCCTGGTGTGTAACAATGAGAATATTTTCAGAGCGTTCCAACTCCATGATGATAGGCTCCAGACGGGTGACAACGTCGCGATAGGATTCACCACCACGATACCGATAGTTGTATTTGTCTTCATCGCGAGCAGCAAAGTCCTCTGGGTAAGCCTCCTTGATCTCGCTATAGGTCATGCCATCGCAGGATCCAGCATCAAGTTCGTCAAGTGCTTTCCACTGCAACTGATTATAGTCTGCGGGAAGGAAGCGAGCAGTCGCAATAGTTCGGCGGAGCGTTGAGGTCCAAACGGTCAAAGATCGTCCATCCTACGAGGTAAAATTAGTACTCTGTAAAAGCAGAGTGGATACAAAGGTAGTGGCATGCTTACACCAACAGATTCGCGAACAAGCTCTGGCAACTTTCGGGCATACTGCTCGCCTCTCTCCGATAGATCAGCGTCACCACCAATTTTGCCTTCTAAATTGTATACAGATTCGCCATGCTAGGTATATGTTAGCAACAGAGAAAAGTTCATTTTGAGCTGAGGTTCTGAGAATCATGGTGACTGACGCGAGAGAGCCAAATTGAGCGTGGCTTAATATGGAGATTCATGAGGTAGTAGACAACTCGAGACTGCAGATAATCCTGTATACGGTTGATTATGACATGCTTGCCCACATCCATGATTTTCAGATACGTCAGGTGACTCTCTCCTTCGTCAATCGTCTGATAGACCTTTTCGTAGTTGCGAATGCGGTTCCGGAAGTCTTGGGCAGCCGTTTCCGGATCTAGGCCTTTGTAGTCGGGCGACGTCGTCTTGACTTCGAGAATATTGTGCATGATCAATTCCTCGTCGTCGCACTTAGACTCGACAAAGAGGGTCTCTATACCTTCGGCCTCGCAGGTCTCGTGGATCCATTTACGGCGCTCCTTGGTGCTATTGGTGGCATCGAAGATGGCAATCAAGCCACCCTGTTTGAACCATCGCAACATGTCTGCCAGAGCAGCTTCGGCGGCCGCACGACGACTCTTTTCACCCTCGGCATTGGATGTGTCGAAGAAGTCTGCAGTCGGTTGAGGGTTATCATGGCGGCGGTAATTGCCTACGTTGAAGACCTGGGCATCAATGGAGAGCCACCTCAGGTATCGTTGAGCTGTGCGCCGCAGTAGGTTAGAGATGATCTGAAGTAGAATCTGAGGGTATTCCTGAGGGCTGAAGCCTACCTTTCTGGGCGATCAGACTCTTTCCCCGGGCGGGAAGACCGACCATGACCACACATATCTGAGTGTCTTCGGCGACAACACCGACGCCGTTGGTCCTGCGCTTGACGCTCATGGCGATGACCTCGAGGGAGCGTTTCTGGGTATTGATAGGGAGGGTGGCGGGTTGCGTGCTTGACCCGAGAGTTCAAGATACTTCTGCTTTTGAGATCAGAGCAAAGAATTGGCAAGATAAGGAGGGTTAATGGGGGTTGACAGGGCCAGGGTCCAGGCTGCAGAAAAGTTGTCGAGCTGCTTTTTGAGCCTGATCGCGTGAGGTCACTGCTGGCGACGGCGCCCCCGGGAGAACACGGCAGCGCCCCGGAGGTTCAAGATAAAGCCCGCACGTGTGCGCGGCCCAGCGCAATCTGGCGGCGTACCCACTACGCTGGCTGAATTCAGGCGCCGGCCTAACGACGCTACAGCGAGCTGGGGCAGCTTCAGAAGGGGAAATAAAAACCTCAGAGGTGGCACGAGGAGCGCAGGAGATGCTCTTGTACCCTACAATCAGTCACTCGCCAGGCAAATGTTTGCGATTATTCACGGGTCGTGTGGTGAACGCCATCGATCAGTCAGTCACCGTGACTTCTCCTACCTCGAACCGAACGGAGCCCCGCACTCTCCAGATTTTACTGCCCCTCCTTTTGGTGGAAGCTTCACCACCGCCGTACCTCTACCACGTTCAAGGGGAGGAAGACGTGTCACTGCCATTTCGATGCGCTCAGCAGTTCTAGATATACAGATTCCTTGCCCAATCTCTCTCCCAGGTCTCTATTCGCAATAGCCACGCTGCCTCATCGGGCTCTGCTGGTGCAGGCAATGTGCGTTGACCTTTTTTTTGTGGGTATTCGGTCTGCAGCAGCTCCCACATCCACGGTGCATGGCTGTCTCAAGCGTACTCGTATCAAGTGTTACAGGTGTATCGAGTGTATCATGCTGCACGCCACCCCACACCAACGTCGAGTTTATGATCTCGTGCTAGACTCATCCACCCAGACGCTATCGGTGCGATGCAGTCCGCGGCTTGCATCACGAGATGTATCGGTACATATTGGACAAAATGCATCTTTGCTGACTACCGAGGTAATCACAGCGCATAATCCCCAGGAATGTAAATGCCTCTCTTCATCGGACTCGACAGCCAGACCTCGGGTTCCTGAGCGGCCATGATACGCCAATGGTCTGACAAGTCGAATGCTGGGTTATCAGCAGGTCCGCCCCTGCGGCATGGCCCCTGATTGGCCAGAGCCTCTCCTTCACCAACCCACGCTGAAGAACCTGCACTGCTTCACCGCCAGCTCCCAGCTAATCCACTTCCCTGGATCATCGCGATGCGGTTTGTCCGGTGCAGTCTGAATAAATTACTAACACATCGGCCACTAGCTCCACGTGTTCCAAACTTCCCGCGTAATACGAGTACTCCTAGCAATTTTGACAGTTGTTACATATATTCTGGGTTCCATCTGGGAGGCGGTGACGCCCAGTTACTGGGATCTATTCCACAACTGTATGGAGATCACACTTCTAGAGAACCGCCGAAAACGTCTCCAGCAATGGCAAGAAAGGACACGTAAAAAAAAGAAATTGAACATCTGGTACAGTTGCTCGTCAATTGATCGTACCTCCCCGGCCATGCCGATTGCTGCCACTGGCAAAATTGGCTCAAGCAGAGGGGAGTCTAAGATAAGAATAGCCCTGTGCGGACGGAATTTTGTCTTCTGCCCTGGAAAGAAGGCCCAGCCGAAAAATAGAGCCTCTTAGCTCATCGCCAGCTCCATCGATCGTTATCGATACGGATAAATTCACCAGACTTCCGAGTTCGTGATGTCTGACATAACTTATACCGCACTGCACGGATTATCTAAATCCTTATTTTCATATATTGTACCGGTATAATGTTGAGGTTCTATTAGTCTCTAGTAAAATAAGGGCAGGCAGAACTGTCTCACCAAGACAAAATATCTTCAGCGGATATCCGGATTTGATGAGAGCTTATCTCAATTTCCCTCGGATAAATAAGATATCTCGGTGCAATCCACCAGCGAGATAGGCCTCGATTGAGTAGTCTAATTCCCAAGAGTAAAATCTCAATTGATCTCCATTACGTAAAATGTATATGCTTTCTCTCTTATTTCATTATCCAGGGACACGCATGGGATATGTATGAATAAATTATGGATTTGAGATATCCAATTTAGTTTGAGATATTAAACAAACCGAATAACCAATGCACAGTCCATTGGCAGAGAGTGAGTGTAATTGATTAAAAATCAACGAGACTTCTAAAACCATTGGTAAAGAAACCATCAGAAATATTATTCACGAAATGGGCAGCAGCAAATACTCCGAAGCAATTCGAAATCTTCCACAACCTCATCCCTGCAAGGAATCCCTCAAAACTCACCATAATGATCCCCATTGGTTGATTAGAAGACAAATTATCAAATCCACTCCAAATACGGGATATCTCTTTCCAGACATCTTTAAATAATCATTAGATATCCCACTATTCCAAAATAAACGGTGTCTTACCTTCTCCACCATCAATCTCAATCAAAAGCTCGTTCCAACAACCAAGTTTTCGTAATTCATTCTCATCGAAGTTCCATCCCACAGGGGAGTAATGGCCTAAATGGGTCCAGGGACTAAAATTTCTACGTATTTGCCTCAAACCATCTTCTGTCCACCATTCCTGTGTGAACGAGGTTTTCCCTGTCATCAGTTCATTGTCGGCACACACCTCGGCGATGGGAGGCATGACCCTCTGTAACCCTCTCTCCATTCTCTGATGGCCATATTTGTGGAATGCAGCTGGCTCGGGCCACGACGATTGTCCAAAATTGGGTGACCAGACGGTATCCTCAGCTAAGACCAAGCTTCTGTTGTCACTGAATGCTCTTCCATTCATAAGATTCCCAATATTTGGTATCTTCTCCTGAGCATGTTCAGTCATGGTGGTCCTCTCAATCATTGCTTCCATTCTCTTCCGTTCTGCCTGTACTTCCTCGGCGACAATATCTGCCTTTAGCTGCAGATAGTCACTGAGAGTCTTTGGGAAGACCGGAGAGCAGGAGAACCCATTGTGACTGGCTATCTTCTGCAGGCGGAGAAGTTTCTCTAGTTCTTGGGTCTGCTCGGATGTCCAGATGCTGGAGGATCCGGACCGATTATTCCTGTTTGTTTTAATTCCGCCAGCCATCTCAAAGCTTTCCTGACGCAGCAACTATATTCGATTACACGAGGTTTTGACAATGATTCGGCCTTGAAAGACACTTGCTTTGATAAGATCGGTGGCACTGGTATTTGCTTGTTTATTTTAAAGCTCCAGTTCTGTTGTTTAGAGCCCAACCCACTGTAAAAGTTGACGTACCTGGATAAAAATTGGACGGGTTCACATGGAAATGACCTAACGCTGCCTCCAAATATAATATCCCTTTAATCAATCATGGTAAACTTGCTATCATTACACAAGGAGGCGATATCAATTGAATCATTTCAGTGAATCGCTGTCCGAAATGGATTGAGAAGTGAATAGCACAAGCGAAGCCTCGAGTAATAGCCGAACGCGTATGGAGTTGGATCATCAGAGCTGGTGGAATATCCAGTAGCCTCTTCTCTTTGGTAGGCTTCAAAAAGGAAATATCAAGTGTTATTCATGATTGGAATAGATCTGATTCCGTTACAAATATAACTTGTAGCTAGCAAAAAATAGCACCCTACATTCTGTGCTTGACATATTGCTCCATCTTGCTCCATCTTGTTGATGAATATAATTTCACGTAACTATGAAGAGAACCAAAAAAGGGGAGAAAGAGACTGAAGAGATAAGTAGCAGATAATAAAACAGCAAAAATCTGGTCATCTTCGTCGCCACGAAGATGCCATAGAAAACCGGGCAGAACCGATTTTAGCCAGTTACCAGCTGACAGTCAAGAGGAAGATATTTATCTTCTTGGTGCATCTGACGCGGGGCATTACTGAAAGTCAAACCCTCTTGAAACGCATCGTTTTACCACTGCACCAAACAAGCTCGCCGGCCCAACTCTAGACTTGGTTATACTACTAGAGCGCTTAACCAAGGTTATATAGTTAGGTCCTCTTGTAGAAGGAGGCACGCTAGCTCGCTTGCGGTTTGCATCGAGAGCGCCAGCATAGAGCCACGAGGGCCTACTTGAAAAGGAGTACCGTCCTAAAGCATAGAGCTGGGTTGAGAAACCACTTAATCCGGTCAGCATGGAGCGCTCTTTGAATCATTTACATGATTATTTGTTGTGAAACCACTATTATGCGTTTTAAGCTCCGGTAAAGCTTTGTAGCTACTCACGAGTCTAGAGTATGAGACACTAATCTATACTTTTCATAGCTTGAAGAAAGTCTTTGGGGACATAATAAGTTAAAGAAAACATTAGTCTGAGGGTAAACGGATGTAGACTCAAGATACCAATATCAACGTAAAACAATAACATAATAAAATCAGTAAAGAACACAGGAAGGAAGAGGTGAAGGTAAAGAGAATTTTTCTGTAAATGGTTTCTTTGTGAGGAGCCCTGGAGCTTCCATTTTGGGTTACACTTCTGCTGGGTTGAGAAGTATTCCTATCCATAGTTTTACTTACTTCGTACTCTATAAATGCCCTTTAAAAGGAGTAGCAAATCGCAATAGCGAAACAATGCAGGTGGTCGAAGTTCCTCTTGGAAAGGGGGGTTCGGTATCACGTGCGTATAAGCCTGTGCCGCCGAGCTGCAGGGGTTGTTAGCTCAACAATTTTGTGTGTGGAAAGTCTCGAGTGGAACAAGTTCTGGACAGCTTTACCTTTTTGCTCCCCAAAAGACAGAACTTTTTCAAGATGTCGTCAAAACCCGTAACCGTCAAGGTTAGCAGCCGATGTAAGTAGTTTTGCTCTGACCTCTTAGGATTTCCCGTTTACAGTTCATTCTCTAGCTCCCAAACGGCCGATTAAGAAGCTCCCCTCAACACTGGAAATTACGCCCTCCACGACGGTTCAAGAAGTGAAGGAGACTCTTGCAAAGCCAGGACGATGGGATCCAGAGCGGTTTGGTATATACGGAACCGACAACAAATTGATCAGAGACCGTAAAGCCCGTATAATCGACTACGTCAAAGGCGGGGAAGAAATCTCTGTGAAAGATCTCGGTAAATGCGGCTGTGCCAAAGCCAGAAGAATGGTGGATGCTGACATATCTTACTCCAGGCCTTCAAATCTCCTGGAGGACGGTTTTTATCATTGAGTATCTCGGACCGATCCTTATACACGCTGCGTGGCCCCTTCTACGCCCGTATCTCTACTCCGACCTCACGCCGCTTTCCTTCTCCCAGAAGCTGACACAAGCGCTGGTCATCCTGCACTTTGTTAAGCGTGAATATGAGACACTCTTCGTTCACAGGTTTTCTCTCAATAGCATGCCGGCCCGGAATATCTTCAAGAACTGTGCTCATTACTGGATCTTGAGCGGGGCGTTGATCGCATACTTCATCTACGCTCCGAATTCATATACCGCATTGTCTTCCCCCACAATTGATATTGCAAACTGGATTGGAATTGCGTTATTCTTGATTGGTGAGATTGGAAATGCTCATACGCACAAAATCCTGAGCAACCTACGATCTCCGGGTGGAACAGAGAGGGGCATTCCCCACGGACTTGGCTTCAACCTCGTTACCTGCCCTAACTATCTCTTCGAAATGATCGCGTGGTTTGGCATTACCTTTGTGGCTAAGACCTGGGCCATGGGAGTTTTCCTGATAGCCGCTTATGTCCAGATGCATCTATGGGCGGTTAAGAAAGAGAAGGCCTATCGCAGAGAATTTGGCGACAAGTACAAGAAGAAGAAAAATCCCATCTTCCCAATCGTCTTCTAGAAGGCTCTCGCTCCATCTTCATCAGCAGTAGACCAAGGCGGTCGTCTAATATCATGCGGCGTGTAGACAGTTAGGTCAACTACTGGAGCAAGACCCGCGACTTTCGAAGAACACATCAGGACAGACTTCTCACGAAAGGTTTATTTTACAAAACTGAGGAAAGCACTGAGGAATGCCCCTGCAACAGGCGCAGATGCTATAGACGTCACCAAGTATAGAAAGGTAGCGTGAGTTATGTTGCTTCCGCTGTAGAGCCACGGCAAAGGAAACACTATGGAAAGTTCATGTCTTTAGTCGCAAAACGTGGTGTAATTAATCAATTTGATGCGGATATTATCGCGAGATCTTCATTATTCTAACCCTTTTCTCGCTTTTTGATGTTTCCTTCATTTCGGGGTGGCTTACCGGGTTTTCCGTGCATGTCATTCGTTGGAAGTCAGGTTGTGGCAGGTTGAGACGCTGGGGATGGTTGCCGTCCGAAATTTCCAGGGAGCATGGGCGCGCTATAGCTGATTGTACGGGGCATCAGAGGGGTGCTTCGCCGATCACATGCCGCCAACGAGTGCCAGAGCCAGCCGCGGCTTTACAGGGGACCCTTCCCCACGATTAGGCTTCATCCTCCCCTCGACTGCCCTCCAATCCAGCACCGCCGGAAGCTTACCTCGTTCCTGCAGCATCCTAGCAACTCCAACTCTCTTCTCACAACTCCGCTCAGATGTTTGCAGATCCCCCCGGACTTTGCTTCGTTTTAGGCACAGCAGATATTTCTGCCCTTGTTCTCGTCCTCAAATCCCTATGGTTGAGGACTCCAGATTCACCGGCAGCATCCTAATACCAGCATTATTATTGGTTTCCCATATTATACTTGCGGGGTTTGTTGGTGTTTCGAGGATTTGAGGAGGATGACGGGCAGTTGACAGCCGATTCTTCCATGTCATCCTATTTCCACCAGCACCATGGGTTGTGCGCGGAGTTTATATATACGTATGACCTACTCGCCCTGAAAATCCTTCCCTTTTTCCGTTCGCCAGACGGGAGAAGCAGTACTATCAGATTCAAAGCAGTCCCATATTCCACATACTGGATCCTGAGAACTCGTCGCCATGCTTCTCAAGTTGTTTTCTCTTGCGCTTCTAGCGACGCCAATCCTCGCTGATGGCACTGCTGTGGTGGATGCCATGAATGGCATCGTCTCCAAGACGGTACAACTGAAC
Organism: Scytalidium sp. 3C; assembly: GCA_000743665.3. Lineage (NCBI taxonomy): Eukaryota > Fungi > Ascomycota > Leotiomycetes > Scytalidium > Scytalidium sp. 3C. Next base: position 74,918 of record JMRO03000075.1, on the reverse strand, counting down.
GATACAGTTGCCTCTTGGAAAGGAGACCTCCTCGGATCCCTCCCTATCGTCGCGCTGTCCACGGAGCTTTTGGCTGCAATTAATAATGGCACCAATGCGGCCAAGCAATCGGCTCAGTTCAATGACATCGAAGTCATCACCATTGCCGGTGTGACGACAACGCTCGTGGCTGATGTTCAAAGCGTCTTGAGCACCATCGAAGCCGCCAAGCCCAAATTCGAAAAGTTGTTGCTCGATCCTGCGATTCTGTTGGACCTGGTAGCTGATAAGGATGCAACGGACAAGTTTCAGGCTGCAGTTATTGCCAAGGTCCCCTCAGATCTTCAGTCTCTCGCCCAGCAGCTCGTTGCTCCTGTTGATCCGGCCTTTGAGGCCGCCATTAAGGACTATGAAAGCCTTTGAATATGTTCCTGGTGTGGATGACTGTGGGCACGAGGGCCAGAAGAGGGATTGAAGAAGTTGGATGTCACCGCTCATTGCTCAAGATATGATGGATCGCGTATGGGCTTATGCAATTAACGTCATTATGTGACTTCTTCAACATGACTTGACTTCCATTGTTGCTGTAGATCCACGTAGGAAATTGACCACAGTGCTCTGTTATGCCCGATCAGCCTCATCGTGTCATGCTTTTGCATTTATCGCATACATCATTCTTTGATACGTCTGCAAGCTCTGGACCACCAGATGTGCAATTGCCGTACTGCCTCTTGTGTTACAACCCTGCGTTGCGTTGCCTGTGCATGATCTGCGGCTAAAGACGAACCACTCATCAACCACTGCCGCAGCTGCTGAGCACGAGGGATGCCCTGATTTTGTCCGAGACATATTTTGGGGCTTCTTTGCGGCTGGCTTTTCTCCATTTTTTTTCAGTTGACGCTTGTGTCACCCTGCCGCAAGCTTAACATGCATCACCGTAGCTAAAGTTCCGTCCAACCTCGGGCGGAGAGCGCTTCCGGAAAGTTCTAGTTGTCCACCTCCAACCATCATTGCGTTGTGGGTTGCATATTGCGGTTGTGTCGGTGAGACCCCAGGCACGTGTTGAGCTTCCAACCTTGTTAAGTTGTCCAATCACCAATGAAAAAAAGGGTTTATTGTATAGCACGGTAGATGTTAGGCGACTTCCATTGCATAAGAACACGTTCCTGCAGTCGCACGCGTCGAAGCAGCGTGTGCTGCCTCGAGAGGTTTGGCTTCAGGGGAAAGGAACTGTGCCGTGCTACCCACCCAAGCTGTAGATAGAGCCTAAATTAAGTGCGGATGGCTTCAGGTACCTTACGTACCATGCGCTGGGGGTCCACCCCACTCCTCTGGAGAACGGATTGTAGGCATTGAGATTATGAGCTACTCTGCTTCTGGAATGGGAAACAATTTTAAAGCCCTATGGACCACCACGCTAGAGTGGAAGTGTTGGTGCTGAACCCCCTTTATCCATGCGTGTAGAGACTGGATGCGTAAGCCAGCACCTTAACTGTGCTGCTATACTATTGCGGTAAGTCGCGCCGTTGATCTATCTCACTACCGTAGTTTTAGCCGTAAACGGGCGGCACCAATTCAGCTCGCATTATTTTAGGTTACCAGCAAGTACATGCACTCGGAATCACAACGGGATAAAGTGGCCTTGACCTTTTCGCACAGGATTGTCCGTTGTTTGTAGTGCGCAATAATAACAGCCAGAGACCTGCGATGCAGGTAATGCATGACACTTTAGATAGAAGAAGAAGAGATGCCATAATCTGACAACGGTTTATCGTTCTGCTTATCTGTGGTGAGAATCGCTGGCAGGGTTGGGCCAGACCAAGCTCTAACTCCCATACGTACGTTTGGGCAGGTTCCCTTCGGCAGGGCCCCGGTCCTGGATGCATGGGTCAGCCACCATACGCAGCACGCGTTTTCAGGGGCTCACAACCCGCTCCAAGGACAAAATAATCTGTGCGTCTGCTCGCACCGATCTCCCTCCCCCCAAGGGTCGAAAAAAGATCGATCAATTAATCCATAATAGCTGCTGATACTTATGTATCGATTGGGGAGATAATACAACATTCCTTATGTATCGCCCTAATATAACCTTGGTAGCAGCGATCCGATAGTTTTGGTCTTGCTGGTAAAGACGTGCTGCTGTCAAGGACCTCTGTCGACATGCCTTGGCAAGCTCTCCCTCGAATTGCTTTCGCTGTCGCAACATACCCCTTCACCGCGTCCCTTCCCGAGGATCTGCCCCTCGAACTCGGCGATGAGCTATATATAATTGAGCAAGGCGGGAAGGATGGAGCATGGCTGAGAGGATATCTGGTTGCCCCGCCCAGTCTTCTAGCTGGCTTGACCAGCGTGAAGGGCCAGACACTCGAGGCCAGGGTCTTCTCGGGCATATTTCCTCGAAGCTGCGTCGAGATCAGGGAGGTCCTAGGCGAGACGGAGGAGGAAGCTTCGAGTCCAGCGGGCGACAACGCTGAAATCAATGGGATTACCAATGGCCACTCGGAGTCGAGTCCCATATCTCCTTCGGCACCAAAACCTCTGCAAGTCAGGAAGGCAAACCAGATTGCAAGGGTGAGCCATAATCTGAGATCAGGGAAGCACTCAAACGGGAGTTCGAATGGAAGCCCAAGGGCGCTTTCAGGTCTGGCGACCCGAGTCCCAGGCGCACCCAGACCTCCAGCTCCAGTCCCGATGCTGAAGATTGGAGACGAGACGCCCACTTCTGAGTCCGAGCCACTCGTGGATGAGATTGCTTCCTGTCTGCGAGAATGGCATTCTACAAATCTTCACGAACTCTTGCTCTCCAGACGATACTCTCAGCTAGATAAAATGGCAGCGCTGGTCCGGACTTTGGATATGTCACGGCGACAGTTCCTAAACAACGTGTTGACGAGTCATGAACTACAACTCCTACGGGAAAAGACTATATGGGATTTGGTGAAGGGAAATAAGCTGTTTAATGGAGAGGTTATCGTTCGCGATCCCGCGGAACGGGGTAGGATTATGACTGGGGAGGATTCAGCGGTCGAAGTCACGAAACTGCAGTCGGTTATGAGCCTGTTGGACGAGAAGCCCCAACCAGCTGTTGAAACTTCCACGTCGCTCCACCACTTGCTCGTTGACGTTAAAGCCTTCGTCGGTGCTTCTACCGAGTCGACTACATTAGATTTCTTTCTCGCATCCAAGTCACCAGGCTCCTCGGCGAAAGCCCTCTCAGAAAGCTACATTGTGGAGGTACCATCTGGGGGTACTATAACGAGCATAGCGAATACAGCTTCCATGAAGACTCTCTTCACTGATCTTGCGTCTTCCGACATAGGTGAACCACCGGCTGCTGATAGCGAGCTATACTTAATAGTCAAGGTTAAATCTGCCCATCATGTCGTCGCGACCAAGCCTGGGTCCCGAAGCGGCAATATCATACGGGAGGAGGAACCTTCCACACGGTCAGGTGAGAAGGACAAGCCTCCTTCATCCGGAGGGATTGGGAGAGCTGGAAGAAGAAGCCTCATGTGGGGCCAGAAGGCTCAACGGGCTGCCTTCTCCAGAAACGCTCCGGCATCTAAACTAAATTCCGTCTCAGAGGTGCCCGATAGTCGCTCTCAAAGCCGGGAGGGCCGACCCAGCACTGCTGGATCCAGAGGCCATACGTCCAGTGGTCCTAAGCAAGGACAGATTAGCCAGCTGGTGACGCGGACTGTTGGTATTGCTGCTCTCAAGGTTAACAATATCATGAAACATGGCGAGGAGGTTGAGCAGCTTCTAACCGTCTGGTCATCCTCTGTCAGACCAGAGGAGAAAACGGACCATGGAGACGGATGGGAAGATGTTATTCGGGATTTAATGGGCAGTCAAACAGGCAGATATGAGCGATCTCGGAGAGGAGAGCGGTTGCAGCTACATTTAAAGGCCTTTACCAGCCAAGATGCCGATCAACTTATCAAAGAGACCCCTACACTGCTCTCTGGGACTTCAAAGACGAGCAAAATGGGCTTCTCTGGAGCACCAACTAAGCCGCGATCTGATATATATATCACCGTAGATGAAGCAATCTTACCTCGCCATGCTCTGCTTTCGCGGTATACTGGCGGGTCAGTACCTTTGTCATCCTCATTGGGAGGTACCAATTTACAAGTTACAATGGAAGTTCGTCATGCCACGGGAGAGCGAATAGAGAAATGTATATTTCCATCTTCAAACAGTGAAGGAATAAGCTCGTGGGAATCAACAGCGGCTGAGCGAGGGATGCCGTGGAACGAGACTTTGCGTCTGAGCATTGCCCCTGGGGACGTGTCGCGAAGCCACCTTGTAATGGTATTATCTGATGTTCCTTACCCGCCAATTGCGATATGCCACATACCTCTATGGGACCAACAGGCATTTGTACGAGACGGACAACATTCTTTGTTGTGGTACAAGTATGATGAGACAATTTCTACACCAGATGCAACAGGACGCGGAGGTTACTTGAACGTTCCTTGGAGCGCGAGAGGAAAAGACGATAGTGTCAGGGAGGAAGCTTTAACCGGACCGCTTGCCACTCTTCAGTTGCGAAGCTACCTTTGCAGCACTCGATTTTCGCAAGATAAAGTCCTTTTGGGCCTGTTAAACTGGAAAGACCGACCAAAGTCAGAAGTGCAGGATCTCATAAAGCGACTAGTGTTTGTGCCCGAGATCGAGATAGTGAAGCTTCTAAACGATGTCTTTGATGCTATCTTCAGTCTCATCGTGGAGAATGCCGGAAATGATGAGTACGAGGACTTGCTATTCAACGCGCTAGTTACTGTCCTTGGGATTGTCCATGATAGGCGGTTTAACCTTGGTCCGCTGGTGGATCAATATGCAGAAACCAAGTTCAACTATCCTTTTGCCACACCTTGTCTGGTCAGGTCTCTAGGTAGACTCCTTGCAAAGCCATCAGACCCCGATACGTCACGGATGTTGAGGGCCACTTTCAAAGTGGTGAGACATATCTTCAAGTTCATCACCCAAGGTCGCGGACAACAGAAAGAAAAGGAGGTTGGAATCGGTATTACAAGTACATCTTCATTTACCAAGCAAGTTCGCGCCATTTTCAAGGCTCTAGATGGCTTAATGCGAAGCACTGCCCCGATTCTGGTTGGTAGCCAGACGCTTGCGGTACAGCATTTCCACACTTGGCTCCCTGAGCTGAATGGACTTCTTTCCACCGAGGAGATTGTTCATATCGCAATCGACTTCATGGACTCATGTGCTCTTGTGAAAGGGAAGCTGATACTGTATAAGCTGATACTCATTATCAATTACTCTAAGCTGGACCTATTTTCGTCCCCAGAACAACGTGATGCATTGAGCACAAATACAGTTAGATGGATCGCACCTCATTGGGGTAGCAATGGGGATTCAACTGAACAGTGGAGGGAGCAGGTGCGGCTCTGCTGCTCAATATTAGCAACACAGATGGATGCATTCGGCCCCCAAATACCAGATTATATGCCGAAAATAATTGCATCTTACCTTGCACTGCAGGCAGCTCCGAAACCACCGAAGAAGCGACTATCTCTGCTCTTTCCTACCACTTACCCTTTCCCATCTAAACCAATGTCTGGAGAAGCAGTCTTTGACGAAGCCTTGGTCGAACTTTCAGCGATTATATCGGTCATCTCGACGACATCTCCAGGGATGCAACTGGAGTTGGCCGATGTAGATCTTGCCATACTCATCGAGGATACCTTACTGGCTCACTTAAGCATCTTGCAATGCGAAGCCTTCCCTACTGACTGGCTAAGCGTTCATATCTACCACCACAAATCAACTATGAAGGCGCTGGAATATATAACTGGCATACTGCTAGAATCCTTTTTGCCAGAACCTGATGAAGCTGAAAGTTACAATACAGAGTTGTGGAAGTGTTTCTTCACAACTCTGCTAAAGCTTGTGGGAAGCGACTCTCTCGCCCTAGAAACGTTTCCAGAGCAGAAGCGACGTGCCGTATGGAAAGTTGCTGGCGATGTTCGCGAGCAAGGAGCTGAATTGTTAAAGCGAACCTGGGAAGCTATTGGGTGGGACACTACCCCAAGTGAGCAGCAGCGGTACGCATTGACGAAGATGGGCGGATATCAAGTACAATATGTTCCATCTTTAGTTGGCCCAATCGTAGAGCTCTGTCTCAGTGTTCATGAAGGCCTTCGACATGTCGCTGTACAGGTCTTACAGACCATGATTGTCAGTGAATGGACTTTAAGTGAAGATGTTTCGATTATACAGACCGAAATGATTGATTGCCTAGACAATCTGTTAAAGACGAAACCGTTGACAGAGAGTATTCTGCAGAAACTTTTCATCAATGAGCTGCTGGATCTCTTCGAGCCTTTGCGACAAATTCCAGATGATCCACTGCATGCTGCTGTCAAGGACCTGATTGCTACTATAGACGAATTTTTGGATTTACTTGTTGCGGTGCACAGCACAGATGGAACAGGAGATTCTTCAAACATGATCCACCGACTGCAACTGATGGAATTCCTTCGAGACATGCAGAAGGAGGAAATATTCATTCGGTACGTTCATCAGCTGGCACAGCTGCAGGAAGAAACAAGGAATCCTACTGGAGCTGGTCTCGCTCTGAAACTGCATGCCGACTTGTACGACTGGGATCCCGCAGCAATGCTTCCTGCTCTGCACGATCCAGCATTCCCAGCCCAATCTCACTTCGAGCGTAAAGAAAGGATCTACTTCGACGTTATCAAATATTTCGAGGAGGGTGAAGCTTGGAGCAGTGCACTATCCGTATATAAGGAACTGCAAGCTCAATATGAGGAGAATGTCTTTGATTTCTCCAAGCTTGCTAGGACTCAGAGAGCAGTCGCCACAATATACGAGAAGATAAGCAGGAGTGAGAAGGTTACTCCCAAATATTTCCGAGTAGCATACAGAGGAATGGGCTTTCCGACAAGTCTCCGTGACAAGGAATTCATATTTGAAGGTTCCCCGTCTGAAAGACTCTCCGCTTTCACAGACCGAATGCAAGCGCAACATCCTTCTGCACAAATTGTTACTTCCGGTGATATCGATGACGTCGAAGGCCAATTTTTACAGATCACTCAGTTGAGTCCACATAGGGACTTGAACCATCATGTGTTCCAGCGGGCTAGAGTACCGAACGCTGTCAGAGACTACCTTCTGTCATCTAATCCTCAGACTTTTGCGGTGACATCTCGTCGAAATACATCTGGGCAGGTTACGGAGCACGCCTCCGAGAAAATAATCTACACCACGGCTTCTCCTTTCCCCACTATATTACGGAGAAGCGAAATCGTCACAGTTGACCGTATCAAGTTATCAGCTATCCAGACGGCTGTGGAGCGTGTTATGCGAAAGACTCAAGAGATGTCGGTTGTCGAAAAGAAATTGCTTGATGGCGAAGAAGAGATGGTCTCCCTCATTATTGACGCCCTGAATATATCAGTCAATCCAAACTCTGACTCGAGTGTCGCGAAGTATCGCGCCCTCTTACCGAAAACTGACGTTGAGGACGCCGATATGGTCGAGGAGGCCGAGCCACCACAGCTCACCCCTCTTGAAAATGCATTGAAGATGGCACTCCTTGACCATGCAATAATGATCAAGCGTTGCCTAGCCACGTTTGTGAACTCAGATAACGAGCTACTTCGACAAAGCCAGCTCGCTTTAGGTCCATGTAAGCTCTCATTGCACCACTGTTCTTTGATATGGAAGAGTAAAATACTGACATCAGTCTCTACAGATTTCGAGGAGACTTTTGCTCCCGAGATTGCCTTGCTATCTACTCCACAAACTGGTTCTCCTATTCCTGGCAATCAGTCATGGACGATCTCTCCTTCCGTATTCCACCAAGATAGCACTCGCTCCTCCCTACCACAATCGCGGACTAAAGGGTCAATGGATAAAACTAGTGTTGATCGGCGAAGCCGGTTATCTTTCCTCAAAAAGCAGTCGATTTCGGAATCAAAAACAAATGGAGTCCCCCGCGGAAGAGGCCAGAGCGATGCTACAAGTCGGACCCGTAGCCCTGAGAAGGATGGCCGCAAAAATTTCTTTAGTACAGGCAGGGGAAGATCTGAAACCCAGTCAGATATGGGCGAAGTAAATGGCGACCGTGAGGCAGATTCGCACAAGGAGAGCACGGTCACAGGTAGAAGAAGCAGCAGCTCCCAACGACCTGAAACTACCGTCAGCGTTGGGACTCGAGTCGGAAGTGTTCGGAAGAGGCTAAGTATTTTGAAGATTGGAAAGAAGACCAGTAGGCCAAGTGTGCTGGTGGCTAGTGTAGAAGAGGAATAAGTATTTATCTCATGAAGGATCTCGGTGGCGGCGGTCTTTTCCCTTTCTTTGTTCTTTTTTTATAATCAGAGTGGGCCCAACTCTCATCTTTATAACGATGGTGTCGAGGATATTTCTACTCTTTTGTAACGACTTTTGTATTTTTTGAGCGGCATGACGATGGATTTTGGAACTTCTATACTCCTGACGGCTTGGCGAGCGTTGTTCTTTTTCTCTTCTTTTTTCGATGTTTTCTCTTCAATACCCCGACCGTTTTACCTTCTTTGACCTGTGTTGTTACAACTATTTCCTGTCACACCCAGCTGAGGTGGTATATATATACAACTTTGTATAATAGCGAGCGGCTCTGTGTTAGATACCTGCATCTCGTTATGTGCGAGATGGCAATAGCTGCCAAAGCCGTATTCTATTTACTTGGAGAGCTAGAATATGCAGCTTATAGAATGCTGATACAAAATGGAAAGCATTGTAAAGGCTTATACCAAAGCCGTAAACTGGATAGACTGCCACTACGCCCACTAGTAATCTTTAGATGATTTTTTATGCAACCACAGCCAATTAAAAGGTGCATTTTATGTCGTGGGCAGATTTTAATTAATGTTCTATTGCTCTGCAGATACTGGATTCGTCATCACTTTTCTCATTTTGTGGTCCTCGCAGGGACAGCTCTATGATTACAATATTCGGCCTCGGACCTTTCCCCACAGGAGCTCGACGGAGGAACATCAATCACATGCGGAGACACTAACCACCACAAGAACCTCGGACGCGAGGGAATCGACAACCTTGAAGACTTAAAATAATACCCCTCTTACTTCCTCAATAGTATATTATTCAACACAGATTCAATTCACTCTTACAAAACGAATTGAAGCACTTGCTCCATTCCTGCTCCCCCCATCCGATATAGGAAAATTACAGTCAAAATGGCCGACGCCAAAGCTCGAATCATTTCCCACATGAATGGCGACCACCAAGAGAGTCTTGTTCTCTACTTACGGCACTATGGCAAAGTCTCAGCGTCGTCAGCGCAGAACCCAACCCTGCGGGACATCACGCTCTCCGAAATGATCATCTCAACCCCAGACGGAAAGACACATACCGTTCCCTTCACACCCCCAATGCGCAGCTGGGCAGATGCAAGAGTCCGAACAGTGGAGATGGACACTGAGGCAAGAAAAGCCCTGGGCGTTGCGCCCATAGACCACGGCCCAAGCAATGGCCAGGGCATCACTATCACGAAGTACACACCACCTACTTCAGTATTGCACCTTACTGTCGGGATAGCGTGTCTCGCTGGCCTGCTCGCCTTCACAACTATACCCTACGTCGTTCCGGGCAAGCCAGCCTACGAGCTGTTACAGAAGATCCACCCCAAGGGCGCAGAGACATTTGTGTGGCTGGCGCGCACAATTCCAGCGCCGCTCCTGGGGATTCACCTCTTGGAGGCATCGCTCCTGGATCTGACGCGGTTGTCCAAGTACGGGGTTAAGAGGGGCAGTAAGCTGTGGTGGACGTGGATGGGCAGTGCCGTCATTGAGGGGTTTTCCACCTTCCAGAGAATCGATGGCATGGTTAAGAAGGAAGAAAAGCAGAGGAAGGCTCAATAGAAAGACCAGATCTATCCTTCCCCTTTGGCACCGGTGTTTATATTCAAAGACTCTAATCCTAGAAGTACTTCGGTGGTTCTGACCTGGTGCCTTTCAATTGTGGCATATTTTCAGGTCTACATTGCTTGTTTCAGATTTACTCGCCCCGAGGAATTACGCATGTGGAATCGCGAGCGTCAATGATGGATTGCAAAGACGAAGTTTATAGAAGACGTATTAGAAGTTAGAAAAAGAGATTCAGGCACGTGGCTCTATAGCGTATCAATGAGCACAAATCCCTTGTCATGCTGCAGTATTTTTGACGCATTTCAATTCGCCAGACTATTGACCCTAGCTACCCTAAAGAGGGGATGATATATCCTATATATATATCGGTATTATAATATAAGTTCGTATAAGCGATCGCAACGGTGGTATAAAAAATACGTGTATGGAGCTGATAATAAAACAATCAAAGAGTCTGCCTGCTACAACCGCAACATGTCCGAAAATATATCGAAAACAGAGTCCGCCAACGCCGTGAAATGAGGGTATGCCCATAAGCTAGCTTCAAAAATAAAACCGGGTTGAAATAGGCTCTATGAGGAATCGAGGACTGGGGACGGGGGATTGCCGGCCGGTCGGTCGTAATCTAAAAAAGGAGAGCGTCGCGTTAAAGGGAGACAAACGATTCAAGATTCGGCCTCTGTGGCAGGTATGTCTCCATCTTTACGCCCGGCAACATGGTCAGCAATGGCGGATTCCCGATCAACGAATACGTATTCACCTTCGCTAGCACCTGGGGTGGGCGGCATGGCTCCTCCTGTTGGTGGCCGTGATGGGGTCTTGGTGTTCTCGTGTGTAGCTGCTAGTGGGCTGCTTGGTGATCTGTTCTCGCCCTCTCCGTCCTGACGCCGGTTGAACGTATCACCCAGCGCCTGTCGAGTCCGTGGGCTACCCATGCCAGAGTGTCGGCGGGTAGGGTCGCTCGCGACTGCTTGCTTGGCCTTTAATCTCTCTTCGGTTTCGCGGAGGCGAGCTTCGAGAGCTTCGAGCTCTGAAGTCTGGGAGGAGACAGCCCGCTTCCTGTGCATCATAGGAGGTTAGTTGGCTACACTTCGTCCCAGGTCTGCATCATGCAGGATGTCGCAGGCTCTCTGCAGTTTTCTTTTCTCTTTCCCATCAATCTTCATGGTCTGGTTTCTGCTTACTTCTCAAACACCGCAGCATCCAAGTCTGCGATGCTGTTATCAATCTTGAACAGGTCGTTCAGAGCCAGGGAGAAGGAGCGCGCCATAGTCCTAGTTGTGCGTCAAGAATTAGCAGAGTTCCCAAGAAGTTTACCACCAACGTAGCACCATCCACTTAGGTTTAGAGTTGGAGATTAGATAGGGACATACGACTGCGGTCGGCCAGTTGGCTTCCAGTCCTTGTCAAACTCGTCGTCAGACATGGCGGTGGTTATAGTGGTTGCAGCTGAGACAAGAAGCGAGGAGCGGTGTTCGCTGAGTCTCAGGTAAAAGAAGTGCGTAGGAGAGGACGAGAACTTGCACGAGTATACGGATTGTATAAATAAGAATTGACACAGTATGGAGGCAAGTATAAGGAAGTAGTAAATAAGGATCGCAAGCTGAAGGGGGATTTTTGAATGGAGGTAGATCTTTTGGGAGATCAGGCATTTAGGGGGAGGGGGAGCTTCAAGGGGGAGCCACCTGTAATTTGGGCGATTTAGGTAAGACTTTAGGGGACCCTGCTCCACCAGTGGCACCTCTAGTGGTGCGCTGCAGACGGGCGGTCAGCAATGGCGAACGGCCCGCCGCTTAAGGGGCTGGATGGAGATCGCACTCTCCTTGTCATTGCCCTCGTGCTCGGACTAACGGTGCTGCTTTTGCCTCTCCCTCCCGGTCCCAGCCAGACACGCGGACGGTGCAGCGTTGCATGGGCATGATGGGATATCTCGCGAGGCTTCCCAGAGGGTTGAGATGGTTGCAGTTTGTGCTGCTGGGGTACAGCAGGCAGGTGATAGATGACCACTGACTACTGACTGAATGACGGAACGAGTGACCGAATGACTGAGTGCCCAAATGCTCGGTGATGCCAGGCACCAGGTGTCAGACGCCCATGCTTCAGGCTCCATCCGCCTTGAATTCAATAGCAAAGACGGCGGTGTCTCAAGACATCGATTCTCAAGGCTGTGGCTTGTTGCGAGTGACTTGGATTTTCGAGGTGATATGATCCGCGAGACTCTTGCCGAGGTGCTACCATGCTCGCACTGCGATAGCCTCATTGGGAAGACATTGCACCTGTGCTGGAAGCCTCGAATACGGGAGCGGATATCGCTCCCCATGTGCCTATTTACCGCGGCTGAGGATGGGAGTTTCACCACTACTCAACCATAGCGTGATAAATTCGCAAATTAGCATTTTGGTTCGATACAAACTTCAAACGTCTCCAAGTGTAATAATCCTTTGCCAAATTGCAGTGATCATAGGTCGTAACGGCTCGGACTAATGTTTGGCATCATAAAGAAATAAACAATTTGATTAGACTCTCATGTGCTGAACCCTGTTGGGCGAATCATAACTACTGCACAGCTAATTACGTTGTGCAAGCCACCAGCCAAATGCAGCCAGAATAAAAAAATTATACAGCACGTGACTTTTCGCTCCTGCGACGTATCGTGAACACACGATCATAACACGCCAGAGCAACATTTCGATCCAGCAGCGCCTTTGAGCCCTCCGGATAGTCAATAGCTGAATCTCGATAAATACTAGTCGCGTCAAACTCCTTTTGCGATCGACTGGTAGCCTTCGTTTGCTTTCAACTGCCGTCGCGTTGTTGCAAAACCGGTCTCCATGTGGATCTAGAGCTCAACGTCGTGGCTCCTCTTAAGATTCTGTCAGGACGTGGTGATCCCCTCGAGAGCAGGCGAGGAGGATATTGGGGCATGCATACTACGACCGCCTATACGCAACTTGAATGTCTCTTGTTGTTTCAGTCGCTCGTGGCATATGGCACCGAACCAAGCGCCTTCGACCGTATTTCCGACCTGCTCAAGAACAACGCCCTTGTCAAAGGCGGAGAGACCTATGATCCGGATCGATTAGACGTCGAGGCCCTGCGCCAGCTCTACCAGAATCTCTTACTTGAAGAAAACAAGAGCGATGAGGAGAAAGCCGATAATACGGACGATGGGAACCGAAGTCCTTCGCGCAAACGGAAACTGCAGAGCCCTTCCTTGAAGGATGATTATGATGTTACGGAGAAGTTGTCAGTGCTGGTGGATAGGCTCTATGCCCGCTACAGAGATCATATGATACGTGCTATCTGGGAAGATGAACGACGGTACGCGAAGGTTCAGCAGGACATAGTGGAGATTGAGCGAGGCGACTGGGATGAGAGGATATTACGGGAGAAGACTGCCGCAGTGAAGGAAAATGGAATGGAAGCTCCGCCGCAGCAGGAATCACAACAGCTGGCTGTAGAAAAGAAGACAAATGGCCAAATCCCCTCTGCTGCGCCCATCTCTCAAGAGAACAAGCCCGAGGCTCCCCAGCCTCCTCAGCCTCCCTCAGTTGCTGTGCAGGAATCTGCAAAGGAGAATGAAGCATCCAAAGGCATAGCTCCACCATCTCCGCGGCCTACACCACAGGCTGCTACAAAGGATGCTCAGCAGGAAGCTTCAGCTCGGCCGGAGGGATTGGCTATTAGTGACGTATTGAACGGGGCTAGTGCAGCGTCCACACGGCCCACGACACCTCAAGTTGAAGCATCCTCTCTTCCGAAAGCAGAATCTCATCCTGTGCAAGTACCAAATGGTCAGTCAAAGCCACAGCCGCTTGCTACAGTCGAAGGGCAGGGACCCTCTACCCCGTCTCCTGCCCAACCTAGCCAGCCAAGTCAGCCTGCAGCGCAAGCACCAGGCAATGCATGGAAATGGGAGCAGCCGTACCAGCCAGGCTCGGCACAACATCCTCCACCCTATCCTCCTGGTCCACCATACTCTCAATTCAATCCCGCACAATACGCTCAGCCTCCTCAACATCCTCAATCCTTTCAAGGTCCGCCGCAGCCTCATGGCCAGCCTTATGCCGGTGCAGCACCTCCTTTCCCTCCACAACCTCAGCACCACCCGTTTGTTCCATCACCATCCCACGCTCCTGTTCCTGCACCTGTCGTACTTCCACCACCTAATGCACCTAATGCTGTCCACAAATCTCCTGGAGGATCGCCTGCAAGGCCCGTTTCTGATATCTCATCTGGCCCGCAATACCGGCCCTCCCCATCCTCACAACCACTACAACCTCCAGCAGGGTCATATGCCCCTCCATATCCCCCACAGCAGAGACCAACGTCATCTAACGGGGTTGCACCACAGCAATGGAACCCTTCATATTCACCGTACCAAGCTTCCCCGCAAGTTTACCCTTACACTCCTCAAGTTGCTGGTCAGCGCCCCTTCCCGCCTCGGCCTGAATTGATCCCTCCCGATAGCCGGCAGTATAATTCTCCATATAACGCAAGTCAAACACCAAGACCACCAGTCACGGCGCCTCCACAACCGGCAAACGCGTCTACACCCAAAGCGCGAGCTAGTTTGCCAAGTACACCAGTATCCCACGGTCCGGCTCTATTTATCACTGGGAATGCTACAAAATGGACTCCCAATCCAACGGGATCAACCCCTCGGCCTTATTTCTTGACCAAGCCACCAGTCGTGGAGCCGCTGAGCCCCCCGTTGAAGCCTACAAGACTCCCAGAGGTAGAGAAGGGTGCTTCTACACCAACCCCTCAGTCAGGGCAGGATCGAACTCACAAGGAAGAAGTTCACGACTCAGAAGCCCAAAAGGCGGGATCTAAAAATGCAGAGGTCAGGAAGACAGAGCCTACAAAGCCCGCAGAATCAGTTCCCAAACAAAGAGGCCGCCAGCGTGCTAGGGCTGAAAGTAACGCATCATCAGCTATTGCCGGATCCCGCCGGAGCCAATCGGCTGCCTCTCACACAGATGAACTTGCATTGGACAGAGAAGGAACCACCCGTCGTGTCAAACAAGAGGTTGCAACACCTAGAGGAGTTGAAGATGCCGGAGATACTACTGCTGATGAAGCCACCGTGCGGCGCAAGCGTACCGTGAAAGAAGCAGCGTCACCACGACATCCACCGAAACGCAAGCGCCACGAGAGTATCGACCGCCGAGAATCATCTGGCCCAGCCACTCAAGTCTTATGGACCCGCGCATTCCCTAAAATAAGTTCGCAAGCTCTGGAAGCAATTACTGGCCACCGAAATGCTAGCACATTCGCTGCACCTGTCAAGGAACGAGATGCTCCCGGTTATCGAGATGTCATCCTCAGACCACAAGACCTTAAATCCATCCGTTCAGCTATCACTGCAGGAAATCGTGCCGCTGCTGCTGTTGCGTCTGACGACCAGAGCCAATCTAGTGTCTGGCTACCCATCTCTGAAGATCTTATCCCACCAAAAGCCATCATCAACTTTGCTCAGCTAGAGAAAGAGCTCATGCGTATGTTTGCAAATGCTATCATGTTTAATGCGGATCCCAATCGTGGCTTTGGTCGTACATTTGATGCTGCAGCTCGTGGCGAAGATAGCGAGGAGGAGGCGGACAAGACAGGTTATGAGATCGATGAGAACGGCGTGGTCAAAGAAACCACCGCTATGTATGTCGATGTGGAGAGAATCATTTCGTCTCTGCGGAGCGCCGAGAGAGGTGCGGAGGAAGCAAGGGAGCTCATGGCAGAAGATGATGAGCCTGATGAGCTGGCTGGGGATGGAGGTGAGACTTCCACTGGGAATGGCCATGGAAGTATGGCCAAAAGAAGGAGGAAAATGTAATACAAGCCCTACCGTTCTTGTTACTAGTTATTTATTCATTTATTTCACTCTGGCCCAGAAAGAGACGATATACGAAAATAATGATAGGGCCAGAGGCGGGAAAAGAGCGGGAGATGTGGGAAGGACGAGAGTCGATTCATCGATCTGCTCTCGTGTCCCACCATCGATTGGCCCTTCGGCGGCATGTAGGTTTAGATATATAATGGGAGGAGGGAGGTGCTATGTCGGGTTAAATCCACAGTTAACTAGGTAGATAGCTGTGGAATTTGTACGTGTATTATTTGACGTGTCTTACTCTTATTGCCTGATATTTGAAGGCGAAAGTAAATGCCCAAAGTGAAGTGACTGGTGATGAAATTGACCTCCGTAGGAGTACTGTATGGTTACCCGACCTCCCTGGGCGTATAAGGACTTGCGCATTTTTGTGGGCATTTTTGTAGGCATTCAACTACAACTCCAATCTAAATCGATTGCTACCCCATGGCCTACTAAACTAGTAGTAGCATTACCCATAGTGTCAGTCCTTGCTCGCTTTCTCCTAGAGTCCTGAGATGACTCAATTAATGCCTTTTCAGTGCGTATAACTAAGCTTGACAACATTCCAGTGTTCTGGATTGATCCGTTCCTTGTTAACATGGCTTTCACTTTATATATATGTTCCTGAAAAGTAAATTGTACATCATTTGGAAAGAGGTTAATTAATTCAACTGTAGTCATTTTGGATCCGTCTGTACTGAATCAGACTGTAGGTGTAAGGAGTTAGTAAGTGGGAACAATCTACTACTATATTTGAAGCTCCACCACTATTTCAAAAACGGGCCATCTGCCTATGGCATAGCCGATACTTAAGTAGGTACATTGGTGTATCGCCTGGAACACATACGATAATTTGAAATGTATCACATTATCACAATTCGTCAGAAAGTTCATTTACATTGGCTCTAGCCACCCTCTCTTTTGTGATGATGAGCTCTTTTGGTAGCCAGTCCTCAACCGTACCGGATAGCCTTCCAGGAGAGGCCTTGAAGTCGACCTTATCCAACCCCAGCAGCATCAGTGCGGTAGCCACTCCACAAAGCCATGCGTATACCATACCTTCACCATTATATCCAGCTGAAATCCACTCCGCTGGGCCAGGCACCTTTTGTGTCTTGGATACTGAGGAATCTTTTAGAGTGTTGCGCTTGGTTAAACTTGCATCTAACTTGCCAACAAAGGGTAGAGCATCAGCCGTAAACCCCATACTGCCTGTCCACATTTTCTTCAATCGGCCAGAGGGGTTATCCGGACCCCAGTTCTCAGCACCAAAGGCCATGGGAAGTACCCCAGAGAGATGCGAACCCACGTAGAAATTTATCTCGTCATCTCCTGGAATTCCAATCTGATCAAGCCCTTTTTCAGGTGACTGAAATACTCCCCCTCCAGTCATGAGCTCTCCACCCATACCACCTTCTGAGTCTGGTAGTCCTGGGCGTTGCGTAATATACTCAAAACCTTTCCCACCGATAAAACTCCATGATCTCTGTCCTTCCAATTTCGGAAATAGGTCTCCAGGTCTTTGGGCCGACATTTGTCCTCGTACCGGAAAGAGCTTACCTCGGAGCCCAGGAATCAAACTTGACGCATGTGCATTGGTTGCATGAACAACGTGGCATGCTGCAATCTCGCCACGAGAAGTCTTAAGAAGGAATGGTGAATGACTATTTGCGGTGATCCTTATTTCCTCGACGACGGTGTGCGTCTCGATTGAGAGGTTAGAAGGGTATTTGGTGAGCAACGAGGAATAGATGGATGTCACAAGGCGGTACGGCCAGAGAGCTCCTGCGTCATATGATATTGCACCAGAGACGAGCTCAGCAGCTCCGAATCTCTAAGAAGATGAGTAAAAGTACTGTAACTTAACACTCTGTTCTTATAGCCTTCCCAACTCACCTTCTGTGCTTCTGCTGCTGACCACACCCGCATACCAGACGCAACTTCCGGCATGGCCTCCGCAAACACCTTGGCCATCTTCGTCGCCTTATTCCAACCACCGGCGTCAAAATAAAGGTCAACTGTCTCCACTTTCCGTGCCTCTGCCTTTTCGAACCCTTCGTCCTCGGCTAAGCCAGTCAGAAGTGGCAAATGCTGCATCTCAAACTTCACCATAGCTTTGGCTCTCTCCGGCCCAAGCCTAGCCTTCATCCGAGAGAAGGTCATGTACGGAGAAGTCTTGATATGGCCTCCATTCCTCCCCGTTGCGCCGCTAGAGAGCTCCCGTGCTTCGAGGACTACTACCTTCAACGCATTTTCCCTCGTAGAACTCTCATCGAGCAACGTTCTGGCAATGCTTGCGCCGGTGATGCCAGAGCCGATGATCGCTACATCGGCGGTCTTTGGTAATTCCTTGGACTGCTTGTTCACGAGATCGGGAAACGGAGGATCATCAAGCCAAAATGAGGAGGTGGGATTCGGGACTGGGTGTCCCGGATCGGATTCAATACGCTTCAGGAGAGCTCCATAGCTTGCGTTCAGTTCTTGTATGGCTAGGATTACGGCCTTGATGCTTAGGTAGGTGTCTCTGAGAAGCGAGTAGACGATGCCCATGTCTATCGATCTACGAATCTATTCCATCTGGCGGTATGAATATTCAAATAATTTATAGACTATTTAATATCTGTAATATATATTACTGATGTCGGATGAGAAGCTGATGTTTTGAGGGTTAGTCCTTCAAGGGGGGTGCATCGACTTCGCCAAGCGGTGTATCGTAAATAATGCCTCAGAACGATGGTACGGAACCCCAACTCAACAACCATTGAATGAATCGCCTCCACGCATATCACCGAAAATATAAATATTTAGATAAGCCCTTAATAATTTAAGCTTATAATTTGGCAAATATACCGAAGGAGGGCTGAATTGTTCTAATCACTACCAAAAGTTTTGATACACAGCAAACTGCGGGATCAGGTAAAGGGAATAAGATTTTTGAACACCACCAAAACTGGATATACTATTTACATTCTAATTTAAGCACCCCCGGCCAACTTCAACAAGCCCTCCAAGTTGATGCTCTTGGGGCGCTCAATTGGCAATCCAATCGCGCGGTCCCAGATCAACTGGGCCAGTGGTCCCAAACCTCTGCTAACACCGAATGTAGCGGTGTAATACAAAGTCTCATGGAAACCATAGTGATGGAACAACACGCCGCTCGAGGAGTCCACGTTAGGGAACGGGTTCTTCGTTTTACCATGAGATTTGAGGACCTCAGGAGCGATTTCGGAGTTCTTCTTGACGAGCTGGAAGACGGGGTCCTTGGCGATTGATGGGCGGGAGGAAGCGTAGGTCATGAGGGCTTCGAATCGAGGATCGGGCTTGCGGAGGACGGCGTGGCCATAGCCGGGAACAACACGGCCGGACTTCAGGGTGTCCCAGAGATAGGTCTCAATGTCCTTGTCGGAATAGCTCTCACCAATGTGCTCCTTCATTTGCAGGATCCATCGGAGAACCTCCTGGGCAGCCAGACTGCATGGTTTGTTAGTATTGGAAAATCTAGGTTGGGAGATATTGCAAGAGAAAGTAGCTTACCCGTGAAGTGGTCCAGCGAGACCTTGCAATCCAGCACTGTAGCTCAAGAATGGATCGCTCAATGCGCTACCCACCAAATGGGTGGCGTGGGCAGAGACGTTGCCACCTTCGTGGTCACCGTGGAGAGCCAAGTAAAGTCTGAGGAGATCCTGGAAGTCCTCGTTCTCCTTGCCTCCGCGTCCAAGCATGGCAGCAAAGTTGTAGGACCAATCCTGGGTCAA
This sequence comes from Scytalidium sp. 3C, assembly GCA_000743665.3. Lineage (NCBI taxonomy): Eukaryota > Fungi > Ascomycota > Leotiomycetes > Scytalidium > Scytalidium sp. 3C. The sequence continues at coordinate 55,398 of JMRO03000075.1, read as the reverse complement.
ATCCACCTCTGCGGGAAGGGCACCACCTCCACGGTAGGAGTTCTGGTAGATCTTGGCGGCAATGGTGGGGAGCTTGGCAAGCAGGGAGATGCTGTCATCGAAGGTAGCCTCCCAGTAGTCAGCCTTGTTGATGCCCTTCTCATATGCCTTGGCAAATTTGGAGGTGTGGCTGAGTGCTGAGACAGCAATTGCGAACTGGGTCATTGGATGAAGGTCCTTGGGGAAGTCATCCAGCATCTTGTTCACAAATGCGGGCAATTGGGCTTGCTCAGCAAGCTCTCGAGACAATTGGCGCACTTGGTTAGTGGAGGGGACCCTGCCGGTCAACAGCAGCCAGAACATGGCCTCGGGGAGCATTTCAGTTCCAGACGTGCCCTTGGGCAATTCCTGCTGGCAGTCCTTGATTGTGCGTCCATGAAATCGGATTCCCTCGTTTGCATCAAGCACGGAGCCTTCCCAAACCATGGCCTTGAGTCCTCTATCAGGCGGTCAGTGCCCTGCTACAGGGTGTGTGATGGGATTGCTCAAGTTAAAACATACCTCATGCCGCCAATTGTGTTCTCAACCTTGACTTCTCCAATGACCTTATCGCCCAAAGCCTTGACCTTCTTGAGGAGCTCACGCTTCTCAGGAATGATCTCTTTGAAGGTGGTCTTCAGATCAGGCTCGGAGGCAGTAGAGTAGCCGCGGCCCAGAGGGACAGCGACGGAACGAGCGGACACAGGCTGTGGATGGATTTGATCAGCAATTGAGCTTTGGATGTGGTCAATACCGAGAAGGTGTAGCATACCCGCAGAGTCCTGAATGCCCTCGAGGCAGATCTTGCGTTCATAGCCATGGTGAAGCTCCACAGGGTGTTCAAACGGTCACTGTGGGGTAGTGGGGTGGGATATCTTAGAGAGGGAGCTCTAAGAAGAGGTGCAAGAAGGGAGATGAATTGGTGAGGGGAAGAGAAGACGACTTTAAAGCTTGAAAGATCCCGTCTGACCGGCAGCAAGCAGAGAAGGAAGTTTGTGGGATATTTTGGAACGCACGAGGTTGCTATGCAAGAGGGCCGAACGCTGGGATTGGCTAATGGGTTGAGCCGAGGATGTCCGGACGTCGGCTCTGACGTAGAAGCCTGCGATCGGACCCCGTTGGTGCCTCCAGTATAGCCGAGGCCAGCCGCACCTGTTATCCGTGAGTCCACACTCGTGATAACGTCTATATATTATCCCGTGACAGCCATTTTTGCAATTGAGCACGACTCATGATGCCAATGCTTCCTGTTGTCTCGCCGTAAATCATAGCGATGGAGCAGAGCCATGATTCCGAGTAGAGAGTCCCATGGGTGGGTGTGGGTGGCCGTTGTCCATGGCATATGCTCTTCCCTTCTACCGAGCTCTGCCCTTGTGAGAGTAGCTCGGCTGCAGGGTTGCTCGAGACATCCTGTATCCTCCTCTGCAGCCTTTCTTGCAGACCATTCTGTACTGTAGGATTCGAGCCCAAATCTCATCATCCAGAGGACCCAAGCCACGGCTTTGCTTTGCAGGACGGGGAAACTGCTTTGGCCAAGAATAAACCATGGAGGTACCAATTTGCTTCCTAGAGTCTTATGTATTCGGAAATGGCGGTATATAGTAAAGACAGATGAGGCCCATTGTACGTTATGTATGTAAATTTCACGAGCAGGACAGCCTCACACTTAAGAGAAGCTGAGGACCTACACGTGAGATCTCCAAGAATCGGAGCCTGTCCGATGACGCAGACCTAAAAAAGGGTCGAGGCATACGGAACGTTTCAACCTTGCACGGTCAGTGGCTATCTCACCAGAGCACGGAAGCAGCAGTCGAGGCTGTTCCTCCCTATGCACCCCTGGCGCCGTGCAGACGCAACACCACGCGTCGAAGCGCGGCAGTACCTGCCATCGAGTCTACAGTGCTAATAACACAGCATAATTCCATTCCCCAGGCGTGAAGGAGTGAGATATCCACAAAGCGATACCGTGCAAACGGCTGCTCAGATGCGATGCATGGAAGGCACCATCCGCTAATTAACGCCCAACAGATTCAGCATACTCCGCCGAGAGATCCCAGCTGTCTAGCCCTAATGACCCGATAGCTCAATATTTTGGCATTCGTAGCTTAGAGCGGCCTGGAATTCATCCTTCACTAGAGCAAGCTCTTCTGTATACTGGTGTTGAGTAGAAGCAAGAGTATTTATTATTGCAGTGCTAATCATTGTGGTACCGGTATGTGGAAGCCACCCCACCAGCGAGCGATAAGATAGTACGAGCCCCTCCACGAACACTACACACACACCCTTCCCCCCCTCGACCGGATAAGCATAATCGCGGGGGGGCCAAGTGAGGGGCAGCGCCGAAGGATGGTCCGTTGGCACTTTTGGACACCTCCTAGGAAAATCAGATACACAACAGCCTGGCACAGAGACCGCAAGGAATACGCGCATGTCATAATTCTACAGAATAGCATTGCTGTGCTCTGATCTTGTATTGACCGTTTCCGACCGTTTCCGAAGGGTTGCAAGAAATCGGAAGACCAGAATCCGCTCTCAATGCCTCGATGTTGCCGTACTGGCGACACAATCTACAGGTAAGAGAACCCAGACTGTGCAGCCACACTCTTAGTCAGAGCTGCGTCAGACAGACCATCTGATGCAGCCCGAATTCCAAAATGTACAGGGGCCGCAACCTCGCGGCAGTTGTCTGTCGTACTCTGGGCCCAGTACATCGCGNCAGACACAACACAACGGCTGCCATGAACTCGGGAAGACCCCACTCGAGCATCGGTAAATTAGAACCAGTGGCATGTTCTCTCACGCCAGCACTTTCTTAGGGCTTCCATGGACGACCTTCAGCAACACTGGGAAGGTCCTTCTAGAGCACTTACCGTGGGCTTTTCCCGAGTCCAGGCAGAGGAAGCTGGGGGAGGCGACAGGCGGACCAACTCCAAGGCGAAGGGCCTGTGAGCGTCCATCCATACGATATGCAGCGCTGCTCTGCGTGTGCCAGGGCTGGGTTGGAGCATCCCAGTTCCCCGCTGTGGGGCCACAGCTCTCTTCGGGAGCTCCTGCGCAAACATGCCAGGCCCAGAGGAGAAGGAAGCTGGTGTGGTGCACCTAGCAGGCCAGTCCATCTGCCTGATATATATTACTTTGTCGGCTGTTGTCTTTCGCCGGTTCCAACTTCATACTCCATCCTCCAGTTTTCTCGCACTCCCCGCTGGTTCTGTTGCACCCCTGAACCGCAGCTTTCCTGTGTATTGTTGAAAGGGTCTGTTTGATTGCTTGAGCATTTACCATCTGCCAAAATGCCGTCCGGAGCTGCTGCTGAGCACGACTATCAAAATATCTTCCACTGGGCGGAGACTCAGAAGGATGGCCAGATTCCATCTTTCGCCGTGAGGAAGAACGATCCATACGAGGTATATATGTCCCGATCTGGAGCCAAACCCGGTAGTACCTGGATTTGCTAACCGTGACATTTGCAGTATATGGCCGGTTATGGAAACCAGTATGTCTCTGATCCGGAGATTTGGGGCATGAGGCCCTTCAGAAGTTAGCTACTAACGAGACGGCAAAAAAATAGCTTTGAATCAGAAGCGGTTCCAGGAACTATCCCGCAAGGACAGAACAGCCCCAGATGTGTGCGCTTCGGTCTCTACGCCGAGCAGATGACCGGATCCGCCTTCGCTGCTCCCCGCGCAAGCAACAAGAGATCATGGCTGTACCGCGCACGACCAGCCGTGGCACATGAAGGCTTCGTACGTCCTCATAGCGTGCTCATATATTCGAAGGTGAATTTGCTAATATTTCATTCTGCAACAGACCGATTTGCCAGACAACAAGGACACCGAAAGCTGCTTCCTGACCCTTAACCCCCGCGTCCATCTCTCTCCCACCCAATTGGCCTGGGCCCCCTTCGATATCCCAACTGACGGCAAAGTCGACTTCGTTCAAGGCCTCAAGACTGTGGCCGGATCCGGCGAGCCAACCCTTCGGGAAGGTGTCGCAACTCATGTGTATGTGGCAAACACCAGCATGGAGCAGCAAGCGTTCGTGAACTCGGACGGCGATTGGATGATCGTTCCACAACAGGGAGCACTGGACATTCAAACCGAATTCGGGCCTCTCTATGTTCAGCCTGGAGAGATCTGTATCGTGCAGAAGGGGCAGAAGATCCGAGTATCTCTCCCGGAAGGACCCGTTCGAGGCTATATTCTGGAACTTTGGGGATCCAGCTGGGAGCTCCCTGAGCTTGGTCCTCTCGGTGCCAATGGCTTGGCCAACCCCAGAGACTTCCTCTATCCCAAGGCTAAGTACGAGATCAAGAAGGAGAGATGGGAGGTTGTCTACAAGCTTGGAGGCAAGTTCTTCAAGAGCACCCAAGGCCACTCTCCATTTGATGTTGTAGCATGGCACGGAACCTATGTAAGCTACTTTTGTCTTTCTTCCACATAATGCTACAAACTGACAGGAATCCTCTCCAGGTCCCTTTCAAGTACGATCTCACCAAGTTCGTCAACGTTGGCTCCATTTCGGTTGACCACATTGACCCGTCTATCTTCTGCGTCATGACTGCGAAATCTCGTGATCCTACTGCCCCACTCGCCGACTTCTTGATCTTCTCCCCACGATGGGATGTCGCCAGCCACACTTACCGACCACCTTACTACCACCGTAACGCAGCCAGTGAATTGATGGGTCTCATCTACGGCGACTACGGTGGACGTTCAGATGCCTTCCAGCCCGGCTCCGTCAGCTTCGAGTGCGGCATGGTGCCCCACGGTGTTGCATACGAAGAGTTCAAGGCTGCTAGCGCACAGCCACCACCAGAGATGAGAATTTCCCTTGGTAGCATTGCCTTCATGTTTGAGAGCTCCCGAGCCTTTACCATCACCGACTACGCGTGGAACAGCCCGAAGAAGCACGAGCACGAGCCCAAGATGTGGGATAACTTGGTGGATAACTTCAGCTCACACGAGAAGGAGGTCAACGAAATCCTTGCTAAGACCAAGGGATTGAAGATTGAGAATGGCACGGCTTAAGCAGAGAGGGATTATAATGGAGTAAGATGATCCGGGGAAGGGTTACGACTTTTTTTTTTACCGCAGCTTCAATCGGCTGGTATATTTTACTATATGTTGAGTTTGAATGTCTCTTGTATCTAGGCCAAGCAAAATACCACATATGATACCGAATTGCTTATGAACATAACATTCCATATTCAATCTCTGCCAACGTGAACGTACAATTTAGTTACCTCTCATTACGTATCTATCGGACCGGTACCCTGTGATTGGACATGTACAATGTCCATGATCAGGGGCCTGTCGCTGCCATTTTGCGCATTTACCCTGCATGATATTTTTTTTCTGCAAGCACACACGCCCCGTGTCATTCTCGTGCTGTGCAGAGAACCATTCCCCTGGGTGCCTGTCATTCACGAGGATGTGTCGGCGAATACCCAAAGGGGTGTGAGTATCCTCTCTGGGTGCGTGCACATATCTTGTGTGTGGGGTTGCTGTCTGTCTGCCCCTCAAATTGCCCAGGCCGTTTTCTTCCAATTCCTCTGCTCCACTGCTGTTGCACTGCCCTAGTCTCCGTGTATTATTGTGTCACTGTATTGGATTATGCGTATCGGGGAATCACCAGCTGGGGCTTGCGCGTTGGCGTACCTCAGTGCCCAGCACTCAGTAAATAATAGTTCCCCTCGGGTACGCTTGGGGAGGGGCAAGGTAGCAAGCACCACATCGTAGTTCCCTACTCCAGTGCTGGTGTGGGAATGGTAACCCAAGTCATTTCCTTCTAGAGCCGTTTCCACAATTACCCTCTTCCTCTTACGAAACTCGGTTTTGTGATTTGCCTCCTGTGCTTTTGCGAAGTCTTTTTGGCTCTCTCTTCCTCTATGCTACTTAGCGGAGGGGCAGTTTGGCGTGATTAGAAGTGTGCTCTCTTGACGACCCCACATAGGTAAAGAGTGAGGTTGGATAGCTTTCGTAAAGCTTCCCAGACATAGGCAGGTGCGTATAGGCCCATTGAGATTCTTCTTGGGTTTTGGGAGAAAGCTCTAGCAAACTTGCAATGGAAGTAAAATGTCTAAAACCAAACATCTTGGGAAAACCACAGTGTGTGGTGATTGTTTGAGGTCGTGGTGGTATGTTCAAGCTAACTTTTGAGTTTGATGTAGAAATAGAAGCTCACAGAGGAAAAACGAGACAAACTTTCATTGCAATTAGCTTGTTGTAATTCGCGGTACAAGCCCATTTGGAATTTAAAACAAAAGGTTAATCATGGCGCCGGTCCTCAACCATCCGACGCTCAAAGCTGAGCTGCACGGCACGGAGACGACCTCGAATGGAGTCGCCGTTACGCACTATCGAGGTATTCCCTACGGCAAGATAACACAGCGATTCAGGAAGTCGGAATTGGTAGACGATTGGAAAAATGAGAAGCTCGACTGCACCAAGTTTGGGTAGGCAAGCGTATAATTCGTTTCTACATGTGTTTCATTTCTCTCATGATCACTGGCTAATAGATGAATCTTCTTAGTCCCCAATGTCCCCAAAACCACGTCGAAGTCGAGCATATGCTCCGGATCCCAGATCTCCCTGGCAAAACCCCAGAGCCACAGAGATTTGAAGAGGATGAATTCAAGTGCCTTAATATCAATGTCACACTACCTTCTGGAGCGGAGCATGAGAAAAAGTCACTACCTGTCATGCTTTGGGTCTATGGTAATAACCGCCACACTTCATCCGCGCATGGGCATTATGTGAATATGCCGAGTAAAGAGTTAAGCCAGGCTAACAAAACTGCCAGGTGGCTCGCAGGTTGTCAGTTATCCTCCGCTCGCCCATAAAGGCTCAGATCCTACTGCCCTGCTAGCGCGTTCAGTGGCCATACATAAGCCAATGATCATCGTCACCTTCAACTACCGGCTGAATATCTTTGGGTTTGGAGACCAAACCGAGAAGAACCTTGCACTCAAAGACCAGAGATTGGCCATTGAATGGGTCACCAAGCACATCGAAGGCTTTGGTGGTGATAAGGCATGTTAATTCATCTCTATTCCTTGTTTCTTAGTTGAATGTGGTACGGACTAAGGGGCTAATCAAGTACAGAGCAACATCACTCTTGCGGGAGAGAGCGCAGGCGCCATTTATATCCATGCTCATATCAGCACCGGTGCGCCTGTGAAGCGTGCAATTCTACAGTCTGGAACGTTATACCTCTCTCCAGCACTGCCTCCAGCCCGGGGAGATTCGTTGGTGGCAATGCTCAGGAAATCAATCCAGGAAAAACACGGCGTGTCTCTCGACGAGGCCTCCCCAGACAAGCTCCTCCAGCAGCTTTTGGACGCGAATATAAACACCATGTGGATCCAGGAAGAGCCGGATCTGGTTGGCTGGATTGACCGTCATGGAGCCGTGGAGGAATTGCTTATTGGAGATTGCGAATATGAGGTTCGTGTTATTAACGTTCCCTCCCCTTTCGTTCCCATTATTTTCCTACAAATAAGCCAGATCTCATATTCACAAAATTTTAAATAGTCCGTAATCTGGCGTAACGGTGTTGAAGCCGCCGGCCCCGTGGCTGTCACTGAAGCCTTTGACAAGAACCTTTCCCAAGACCAAGCCAACTTGCTGAAACACCTTTACAACATTTCTCCTAATCGATCCACTCCAACCACTATCGGCGCCACCGACTTCCTCACCGACGTAAGATATTCCCGTCCAGTAGAGCAGATAGTCGCCGAGCGCCGTGCTCAGGGGCGTAAGACATACCGGTATCTTATCGATGAGCCGAACCCATGGCAACCCTCTGCGCGTTCCCACCACGCCGTGGATCTCATCTTCCTCTGGGGTAATTACGATCTGAGCTTCAACAAGGCTGCGGTGAAGGTGAGCAAGGCCATCCAGGAATCCTGGGTGACGTTCGTGAATGGAGAGGCGCCATGGGATGCTAATGGACGGATGGGCTTTGGTCCCTATGGTCGTGTTGGACTCATCGATCAGGATGAGTATGAAGCTCGTAGAAGGGTCCGACACTGGAAGGCATTGGATGAGATTAAATGGACAGATTTATTAGCTGCTTCGGGACAGATCGCTGGTGGACGTATTAGTCTGCATAATTAGTTTTGAATGGAGAGATGCGGGTAGTGGGGAAACAACTACGAGTTTTCTAAACCACTACTTTCGGACCACTTCTGTCCCAAGAGTCACAGAAATATTTCACGCATCCATAAGAGCCAGCGGGATGTAGTATAAATGAATCCAATTATATCCTCATTTCATCTAATTTTCTATATCCTCATCCTGGAGGGCCGTTTTTAATACCGCAACAATCAAGCCACCCTCCATCGAGGAGACATGAATTATAGCCTCCAAAATTGTATCTAACAGCTAAAATCCCACCCGATCTATAAAAACGCCTGCCTACTTCTTCTCCTCATCCCGAGTGAAGTAGGCCGAAAAGAAAATTCACCCATGTCTATCCAAATCTATAAACGCACCATTCTTGTCTTCAAGTCCATCGCGGACATAAACAAGCAACAGTGCATGTATACTCTTTTCTTATCTCTTATTTTCCAGATCTTAACATCACTCGTCATTTCGTTCAGGAAATATCATTTACTCCTCGTCATCCGTGTCAGGTGGGTGGGGGGTACCTAGTAGAAAATTAGTGTCTGGTAATCAGAACACAACGTAAGCAACCAACACTTACCCTTGGGGGAGTTAAGCCATTCAATATGCCTCAATCTTCTTCTAACCTCTCGCTCCTTCAATTCCTTCTTCGTCATCTTCTTCTTCTTTTTGGCTTTGAACTTCAAGGCTTCTCCGTTGTCCTCTGCGCCGCTGTTTACAGCACTAGCTGTCGCGCTGCTCACCACGCTGCTGGCAACGCTGCTGTTGATGCCGCTACCAGGACGGGAACTGTCCTCAAACCGATCAGTTGCAACAGCTGAAACGCCCTTGTGAGTGACACGGCCAGCCTCGACGTACCAATGCTCTGGGCAGAGCGCACCGACGAATTCTTCGTTGTGAGAAATCATCACAACACCACCCTTGAAGTCACGAATGGCGACAGCAAGACCACCGAGGGAATCTCGGTCCAAGAAATTGGTCGGTTCGTCAAGGACGAGCAAATGAGGATTGTTCCACATGGCTCCTGCTAGGACAACCTTAACCTTCTGACCTCCTGATAGACCGCCAATCTCATTGTGGTTGGCGATTTCCGGATCTAGTCCAAGATCTTCGAAGTGCTTTGAGATTACCTTCGGCTGCAGCTCCCGGAATCCGAGGCCTTCTCGAGATGCCTCATGGTCATCAAATTCCTGGATAAGCTTGCTGAAGCCAAGCTCAATAAGGGTCTCACGAGAGATCTGTGAGTTGTACTTGGGTAGCATACCAACCCACTTGATCTCGTACTGGAAACTCTTCTTCCACTTTTGACGGCCCATAATGGTTTCAATTCTTCTAGGTCCTTTTCCGTCGCCAAGGTCAACCATCTTCTCCATCTGCGCTCGATCTTCGTCGGAGAGCACACGGGTCTGTTTCATGTGGACCTCACGATCATCACCGTTAGCATAACGCCACTGGAGATATTGATTTGGTGTCTTTTCCAGATGCATCTCTACGTGCTCGAGAGCGTGTTGCTTAATGTAACCAATTCGCAAGTTAGGATGCTTCTCAACTCGACCACTGGTCGGGATAGTTTCACCCGTGAGTAATTTGATAAGAGTTGACTTTCCAGCACCGTTACCGCCAATAATGGCAGTTCGCGATGAGAGGGACAGCTGGCATGAGACATCATAAAGTGATGGCTTTGATGCTCCGGGATAAGTGTATGAGCAGTTGGTCATTCGCAGAATAGCCCTGGTATTTGATTTGACACCGGTAAGGATACCTGGTGGTGGGAACTTGAACTGGACATTAGATGCCGACAGAGTGTAATAGCTCTTCGCCTCTGGCCTTCTCTTCACAAATGCAGCGAGGTTTCCAGGGTACACAGCAAGCTTCTTGTTTGGCTCATAGTGATAGATATCCGTGCAGACTTCATCGAGGAATCCTGAGTCGTGACTGACGATCAAGCTTGTGATCTCAGTGTGTGATTTGAGATACTCCTGCAACCATTTGACATTGGCGACATCCAAGTGATTAGTAGGTTCGTCGAGCAGGAAAACGTCAGCCTTCATCAACATAGCCCTGGCCAAGGCGAGTTTCATCTTCCAGCCGCCAGATAGAGATCCAACTTTTTCAGATTGTCTACCACCTGGGCCTGCGGTGAATCCGACTTCAGCCAAAACTGCAGATATACGCTCCATACCCTCCTTGGCAATTTCAGGGTCCTTAGAGACGAATTCGAGGATGCTGATATCAGCGTCTTCTCCCTGGTTGTGCTCTACGAAGCATGTTCGGAGAACATCTTGGCTTGGGAATCCCTCCAGTTTTCCGTTTGCGATACTTCGCATGAGAGTTGACTTTCCAGCACCGTTACGACCACAGAGGCCATATCTGTGTCCTTTCAGCAGACGAAGGTTGGTATGTGAGAGCAACAGCATGCCACCATATGCCAAGGAGAAATCAGTATTGACGATCTCTATTTCACCGTCATCCTCCTTGATCGGCTGCCCGTATTTTCGATGGTCTTCTTCCAGATAGAATTGCTGCACTGCAGCACCGACGGTTTCTGCAGACTCGGGAACATGCATCAACGGTTGCAAGTATGGGGAAATCCTAGCTGAGATTCGGGCAATTTGTCGGTGTGTTACATCCTCGGCGACCATGCTGCAGATATATGGTCTTGCTAATTTGAAGATGTCAAGGTCACCTACAAGCCCACCGTTCTTCTTAATTTCAGCTTCAAGGATCTTTGCAACATCATCGGCAGTCACGGGAGTGATTATTCCTTCTGCAGTGCTACCGTTGTCCTCACCCATAGCCTTATCAATAACATTGAGNTGCGCGAGTTGCGATCTCTCGTACTTCTGGGAGGGAAGCTCGATCTTTGACGCCCTTCACACCAGGTTTCAGTTTGGGTAGGAATGCTCTTGCCTCCACGGGGTCGTGCACAAGTTTCGTCAAATTCTCCACGACCACGACTGTCTGTCTTGTAACTTCTTGAGAGGTCGTGGGCGTATTTAAAGATCGCTCAAGAAGAGGAGTAAGAAGAGCCAAGACGGGAGACGTAACAACAGCGACAAAGGTCGTCTGTGAGAGAGCATGGATCGCTTTCTGAAGTGTCTCGGTAGAAGGATGCTGCATTGTATCAATTAGGAGTGGAATTCGAGGTGCAACATCGTCGTTCGAAAGGAGTGTCGTTAAAGAGGTCATGGTGGCAACTGCTTGCTTTTCCACTTCTTGTTTGAGATCATGCATCCCAGCTTCAACGAGCGGAATCAGCCCAGCAAGTTTTGTACCCATAGCATCACGGAGGAGATCCTTCTCTAATGCCTCCTCCTTGGTTCCATCAGCAGTTAATTTGGCCTTATCCGCCATTTTCTGTAACAGCTTGTATGCTCCAACGATACCTTGCCATTTTGCTGAGCGGTTTGCAAGATACTCACTCAAGGTAGGAAGAAGGCCAACAACCATAGCCTCAGCGCTCAGGTTTGAAAACAGAGCATCGAGGCCATACTGTGCTGCATCACGGACAATGGAGCCTTTATCGGACAGGGCATCGAGAGCGCATGAAACTAGACCGCCATCCAAAAGCATCAGCATAACCTCGCCGATCCTTTGGCGGGGTGGGAAACGTTCAAAGAGTGCTCCAAGTAAATTTTGAGCACTTTCCCTTTTCGAGCCATTTTTTTTATCTGCTGCGGCTTTCCTAATTGCGGCTAGGACACCATAATCTCTCAGTCCTCGAAAACCCACTGAATTCAGCAGAATCTCGCACAGTGCATATGATGCGTCAATTGATGCGGCAGACGTCTGCGCGTTGAATACGGCATCTAGAACTGCGGAGATCTCGGCTTGCGTTGGCGGCACCGTTGAGGGGATTTCGGATTTGGCAATCATGGTGGGCTGTTCGCGGGGTGGTGAAACGGGGTGGGGCATTCTTTGAGCGAGCAACGCTCTGCAGAATGGAAGTTGAAGGAAACAAGAGGTGGAATTCGAGTTGTTTTTCTGTTTCTATCGACAAGTGGCTGGTAAAAGAGAAAAAAAGGTATCGGACGAATGCGACCAGTGTAGACCAGACAGAATTCGTCTTTTAGGAACGTGGGACCGATCGTCGAGAAATACAATGCGGTCCTTCTGCCGTGACTAGTCGAAACAGAGGTTTCAAACTGATAAACAAGGAAACACGAAAGAAAACAAGAACAAGAGTCTTTCCCAGTCTCAGCCGCGAGTGGCAGAAGACAAAAGATTGGTGATGTGAGAAAGGAAGGGAGGGGCGATCGGGCTGAAATTATTTTAAGGATTGTCAGCGCCGCTCCCTGTAATTTTTCTTAGTTCCTCAGGCATTAGTTTCACCGATAAGAGGCAAAGGTATGGGCTAACCCGATACAGCTTCCGCTCTTGGCTACGCCACAATCGTCATTTTTCTGCCGGATCTTTCGGGCGGTGAGGAAAATTACAACATTTTTGACCGGACGGACGATATCGGATTTCGCTCGGAAAATTGATAAGTCTCTCATCTTTAGAATATTTATACCCACTCTTGCACCGTTGTCTAATAGCATCAATGGATGACAAGGAGGTCGGTTCAATGCCTGCAGGTACTCTTCCAATTCACGAGGATCCTCAGTCTCCTTCGGGAGAACTTGAGAAGCCTCGCACACCAAGCGTAAGCTCTCGATTGCTGAGTCATCTGAACACCAATATCAGCATTGTTCATGCAGATATACCCGTTATTTTCTGCTGTTTTGTGTCCGGACTATGCGACAGCTCTGCGTTCAATGCATGGAATACGTTCGTGAGCATGCAAACTGGTAAGAGAGATTCCTCATGAGAGAGCCCTTATCCCAGCATCTAACAACATGACTAGGCAACACTATATTTTTGGCTCTCGGTGCTTCAAGTCAGCCGCCCGATCAGCCATATGGATGGCTTAAATCATTGACCTCTATCTTCTTTTTCTTGTGTGGCTGTATGTTCTTCGCGCAGTCAAGACACATCAGACCACACGCGCGAGGAACCTTATCGTTGTCATTTTTTATCCAGTCGACATTCATCATTATTGCGGCAGCTCTGGTCACAGGGAAAGTTGTGCAAGAACCACAAGGAACTGTTGTCGAGAGTACCAATATCACCCATTTCAAAGATCTTATCCCCATAGGATTTCTTGCTTTTCAATCTGGAGGACAAATTGTTGTATCAAGACTCCTAGGGTTCAACGAAGTCCCAACTACCGTCTTGACCAGTGTTTACTGCGACCTAATGTCTGACGCGAACCTTTTCGCACCATTCAAAGACAATCTAAAGAGAAATCGACGAGCTGCCGCCGCTATTGCTCTTCTTTGCGGAGGAATCTGTGGTGGCTTCCTCAGCAAGAGCAAAGCCCACATGTCCACTTCTTTATGGATTGCTGCCGCAGTAAAAATGAGCATCTCACTATCCTGGCTGCTGTGGAAACCAAAAGAGGTCTCAACAGTGTGAAATATTGTGAAATGACTTGACGTGTACCACTGAATGAGGGGATGTTATACCTTGTGTATACTTTAGACTTTAGATTATAGATTATAGAGTAAGACATTGGATGGCATTATAATTAGAGGTTTAGAGGTGGATATATATCATTAATTGCAGATGTATGATGCGACTACCTAAATGGACATAATTAGAGAGATAGAGTTTACAAGAGTATATGCTTATATGCATCCGGGGGAAAGAAATAATCGAGATCTACCTCATCATTCTTGTTCTCTTCGCCGTCTCCATAATTTTCCTTAGTAGCTGATGCTCTCTGGGGCGTTATACGCTGACTTAAGAGGCGCCGGTGTTCTCTAGCTTGAAAAGATGTCGATGGGTGGATGGAAAGAGGCCTTGGAGGTAAAGGCTTTGAGACATCAGCAAGACGTAGCATACCTGTCGTGACACTATGATCGTTACTTTCTTCATTGCACACACCAGAAAACTTACGGTTGTCTTGCACTAAATATAGCCTTGGACTAAGTCGTGGAGGTGGGACAAGGCGTGATCTAACAGACGGACTCCTTGCTGAATCGAGCACTTTAACGGACGGTCTAATTTTTGTAATCTGCGGGCTTGACGATTGAATGTTTTCCGTATAGATTCCGTTATCATTATTTTTAATCCTTAAAATGGTTAATACATCCGTAGGGCGCAGATGCTGTGCAAGGACATTAATTGGGTTTGACTGACTCCGTGAACCGTGAGCATCGCAACTTTGGATGTGTGGATTCATTAATTGCTCTGTTCTTGGATGGTTAATACTAGAATGCACAGTGTATGGATTGCCTTTGATTCCTTGCAAAACCTCCAGTCACATACCTAGTTGTCTTGCAGCAGCACGTTGTGCGTCGTCTTTAGGGCTGTTATATCTCTCTTCATCAGGATCGGCCATAACAATAGGTCGCTTTTGGGGATGGTAGGAATGCGGACTCACGCAACCACTGTAGTTTTCTTTCGCAATACGAAAGTCTCGGATGAGATCAGTGGCTTCCTTGTCGCTCACGCCATAATAATTCCAGTAAAATCGGCAGTCCGGGCAGAGATCCCATGTTTTGGTGCTTTCGTTCGTTGGATTGCAGGAGCGGAGATTGTTGATGAAGGATGTAGAGCCTTTAGCATCTTCAATATGCTTCTTGCACTTCTTAGAATAGCTGTTCGTGTGTTTGCAGATTTCGTAAGACTTAATGTAATATTTGCACATCTTGATAGATAGTGAACTTCAGAATAAGATTTCAATGACGAGATGAGACCACTGATGGACTTGCAAAATTGTAGCATCTTATATACCAGTGACTTCACTTGTCAAAGACCTAGACTGGGAACGACAATCAAAAACAATTGATAAGAGTTTTTGTCTTCGAGATCCTTATTGGTCATAGTAAAAAGCGGTCCAAGTCTTTCAATAAACAATGTAGTATGTTGTTCAATGCGCTCTCAAAGAATATTGAAAGCCATTGTTTGTAGAATGTGGATCTTATGTCCATCTGCCTTTGAACAGGACGCTTAGAATTGACAAACGTTAAAAGAAAACCATATATTCTTTATCACAACGGATAGGTCGCCGAGGAAGAGTAAACTTTGTCTAGCTATTAAGCATTACATCAAGCAAGTCAAAGTCGTTGCTAGAAACTGAGATAGACAAAGAAAGGGCAACAAAAGAATAGACCGAGGAGGTCTCTCTAAAGAAAGGTTGGTTTATCAAGGCATACTGGCTAGTCGAACACCGTCTTCGCCAGTGGTATTCTCAGACCTTGAAAGATATCGGCTTTCGCTGTCTAAAGAGTCCGTTATGTGCAAGTCTGCTGCAATTTCCTAAGAAGAAACCTGGGCTAGCCAGTATGAGGATTTCCGCACTCGCCACCATACGAAGCATGAACCAACGTAAAATCAATGATCTATTGGTCATAAGTGTTTAGGCACAGTAAATTTGGACAAATACCAACAAACCCCTTGCGACTCTACAACTATAGACATTCAGACGCCCGACCTCAAATGAAAAACATCAATATCTCACTCAAATTACACCATTTAACCCTACGGCAATCTAAGCCTTAGGGATACCGGTACCGCGGATGGCATCAACCTGCTCGCTTAGAAGAGCATTGTTCTTCGGTGCTGGCAGTGATGGACCCTCAGGAGTGACATAAGCTTTTGTCATTCCACCATCAACCACAAAATCCTGGCAGATTGTTAGCAAATTTTGTTAAATTTGAAATTTCGGAATGACGTACTTGGCCGTTAACAAAGCTTGACTCATCGCTGGCTAGGAACAATACTGCTTGGGCCTGCTCGATAGCTTCTCCAAATCGACCGGTCGGGAAGTGTATTTCACGACGATGTCTCTTTGGTATATCATCACCTAACCAGTCCTGCAAAAGCGGTGTGTTGAGGGGAGCAGGGCAAAGAGCGTTAAATCTGTATCCTTCTCTTGCGTGAACTATCGCTAGTTCTCTGGTCATGGCAAGCACAGCGCCCTTGCTGGCGGTATAGGCCAGTTGAGGGGTTGCTGAACCGACCAGAGCCACAACTGAAGCTGTGTTAATGATCGAGCCCTTCGATTTCTTGTGTTTGCGGAGAGAAAGAATGGCGTGCTTAGATCCAAACCATACTCCCTTCACATTAATGGCCTGGGTCAGGTCCCAGATCTTCTCCGGTGTGTCAATAGCGTCAGCATCGTCAGCATGCATAATGCCGGCATTGTTGAACATGATGTCTACTCCTCCCCAGGGATCAAGGGTATCAACCAATGCTTTGATGTCAGATTCCTTGGACACATCACAGACCTTCAAATAATCAGCTTCGATACATTATTAGACCAGAAGGTTGTATTTCAGGTTTACATACTTGAATTTCAACCTTGTGGAACGACGGCACGAGCTCTTTAACTTTAGCAGCAGCTCTCTCAAGTGCAGGACCTGAAATATCGGCCATAAGCACATTGGCACCCTCTTTGGCGAAGAGGATTGACGTCTCCAGGCCGATACCACTGTTTCAAGTTGTAAGTACGTAATTTAGACATGTTATCGACGATAACGGAAGCAAAAACAGTGGAATGTACTTCTAAGAGTTGAGAAAGGGATTCATGACATGATTCTTATGGTTTATGAGTGAAAGTCAACTGTAATGCTCATGCAAAAAAGGCGGTGAAAAGCCTTCGCAAAGCTCTTCGGAGCGGTATTGGAGAAGTTAAATAGCACAGAGTGATATGG
Organism: Scytalidium sp. 3C; assembly: GCA_000743665.3. Taxonomy (NCBI): domain Eukaryota; kingdom Fungi; phylum Ascomycota; class Leotiomycetes; genus Scytalidium; species Scytalidium sp. 3C. The sequence goes on along the minus strand of JMRO03000075.1, from coordinate 38,552 downwards.
AAATAGTGTACCAATTTTACTAGTTGGCTTCATCTGAGAACTCGAAGAAATTCCAGATTATAGGAAAGCAAATAAGGAAACATTCTCACCCAGCTGCGCCCGTAATGATAGCATTCTTGTTGTGGAGACGACCCATTCCCAAGCTGTTGATCGTGCTGACAGCAGCGACATTCGAGCTAAGAGAGGCCATTTTGGATACGGAGTGGTATGGTGCAAAAATGGATTAAGATTGTCAGAGATGGGTTGGAGACGTAGTTGAGGTTTAGTCTTTTGTCCGTTTCTCGGAAATATCCTCGGACAGAGCCTAGTCACTGGAGTGAAAAATAGAAGTCGATTGGCAAAATTTGGTCCAACCAGGGGCAAAAGTAGTACGGAGAAGCAGGAGAAGCAGATGGATATTTCTAGTCAGCGAATATCAAGTCGAGCTCCAGGAAGCTGTCCAGGTACTGGTGGGGAGGGCAAGAGAATGTGTGTCACGTTTTCTGTCTTTTGCCCCGCTGGCTCCGAGAACGGGTCACCGCATTGATAAGAACTCCATATCATCTAGCTCTTTGACTATGGCGGCGCCGCATTGTGGGCAATGATTTGGATCCAGCATCGAGAGATATCACATTAAGCAATAGCCACGACTCATCGAGCAGCCCCATGGATCGATATGATGGAATCTGCCACGGAATCGCAATGAAAGCATATCCTCGTCCCGCTTGCGGTCCTAGAAACGGTGCGACGGTGACGAGCCATGGAAAGGATGCCAACGTGACTGGTTGTTAAAAGGGGGTTTTCACAGATCGAACAGGATGAAATGAAGTCCAAGAATAACGAGATTCAATGGACTGGATGCCGCCCAAAAACTGGGAGTTGAGTCCAGGCCCCGCCTCCTCTTGCTAGGGGATAGCTGCAAGGCTCTCGGCACAGCTTCCTTGTTCTAGCGACAAACGTTATTATCAGAGCTTATCGGCCACAGCTGTCTCGTGCCTTCTTGCCTCCTCTTTTTTCAATTTGCATTCCACATTCACACCGGGATTTCACTCATCCTCGAGGATTACAATACGATTGCATGAATTTTGCCAATCGAGACTAATTCCTACTAGTCTATCCTGCTCTGCAAACCCACAGAAACCTTAACTCAAATCTTTTCCCCCGCTCCCAGCTCAATCCGAAGGCCGAAATGCCGGAATCCCAAGAGGTAGAAGTAACATTGGAGAACCTGCACAAAGTACTAGAGAATGATAATAAAGTCAAGCTTGCCGGTATCGATGTTGACGGCCAACTCCGTGGCAAGCTCGTCTCGAAGAAGAAATTTCTGAGCATCGCGAAAGAGGGCTTCGGATTCTGCTCTGTGGTTTTCGGCTGGGATATGCACGACATGACATACTTCCGTGAGCTGAAGATCAGCAATGCAGAGAATGGATATCATGATATCATTGCGGTACCGGATCTCAGCACCTTCAGGAGGATCCCATGGGAGGGAGATGTACCGTTCTTTTTGGTTAGCTTCTTTGACCCGGATACTCAGAAGCCTGTGAGCGCTTGCCCCCGAGGGTTATTAAAAACTGCTTTGGAGAAGCTTGAAAAACATGGATATGGTGCAATGGCTGGAGGTGTGTTGTGGGCAGTTCCTCCTCCAAGCGGTGTACTGACCCAGACTGTGCCTTACAGCCGAATATGAGTTTTACCAATTCAAGGCGCCATCGAACGATAACTCTGTGCCTATGTCGGAACGAAATACATCCTCTACCGCCAGTTTCCTTCGACAGAATCCAGTCGACTCGTTACCATCTCTGACCGAGGGCATGTTTGGCTATAGCTTGACACGACCACTTCATAATAAGGATTATTACTATGAGATATTCGATGCGTGCGAGAAATTCAACTGTTCAATAGAAGGTTGGCATACGGAGAGCGGGCCAGGCGTATTTGAAGCCGCTCTGTCATTCGGAGAAATCCGAGAAATGGCAGATAAAGCGGGTTTGTTTAAGTAAGTCCTGCTGCTTATCTCGTTCTATCACGGGTAGCTAACTGTGAGGACAACAGATTTGCTGTAAAATCTGTTGCGACAAGTTATGGCATCACGCCGTGCTTCATGGCGAAACCTAGACAGGGTCTCCCTGGAAACAGTGGCCATATGCATATATCCGTCGTTGACAAAGATGGCAAAAATCTCTTTTTCCGTGAACAAAAGGATTCTGATGCAGAATGGGAGGATATTGCTCAACTGTCAGATCTAGGCAGACATTTCCTGGCTGGTTTATTGGATGGATTACCAGATGTTATGCCACTACTCGCACCAACCATCAACTCTTACAAACGTCTTGTAGAGAACTTCTGGGCCCCTGTCACAGTGTCATGGGGTCTAGAACACCGAGGAGCTTCAATCCGATTGATAGCGCCACCGACTTCAAAGCCTGGTGCCACCCGGTTTGAAGTGCGTGTACCCGGGGCAGACGCAAATCCATTCTATGTGCTTGCGGCAATTTTGGGACTGGGTTGGAGAGGCGTCGAGAAGAAGCTTGAAATTAAACTACCTCCTCTAGGCAAAAGTCAAGAAGTCGGGAGCGAAGCTGATAAAGGTATTAGATTGGCAAAGACACTGAAAGAGGCCACCGCTACATTCATGAGGAAGGAAAGTGTGGCAAGAGAGGTGTTTGGAGATGAGTTTGTAGAACACTATGGGGGCACAAGGGAGCATGAAATCCGGTTGTGGGATGAAGCAGTTACGGATTGGTATGTCTGAAATTCCAACCCTTTTATCCTGATAGAGTCGTTTTTATTTACTAATTTTCTGCAGGGAGGTGCGTCGCTATATTGAAACCGTATGATCACTAAGATCTCGGTTCGGACGTAAGTTGGGCAGTAGGTGCCATGTTCTTATACCAAAGTCATTCGAGGCATTGTACGTTAATAAAACGAGTAAATGAGTCCAAGAGCTGTATCGTATACCACAATATACCACTAAACCGGTTTGAGATTTGGATAGCCTTCTCAAATTATTAGTTAAGACACTCATAAATTCCTAATATATATGTGTCCCAGTCACACCTCTCATAATAGTGGTGACCATAATATCATCCACAGGAGGATGCTTCCGTAACAATCCTCCATGCAATGCTTAGATCCTTCTGGAAGGAGGAAACGTTCACAAAATATTATGTTGTTGTTTCTAATTAATGAAAGACAACTTTATTAGGCTATAACAAAATAGGAACTGAAAAAATAGGTATCTTGATCATTATGACGGGAATGTTTGTAATTATTTATACATGTTCTCTCCTCATGGAGCACATTAGCACTGCTGGGTTTCTTTCCCACGATGAATCCCATGCAATCCACATACAGGATATGCGATCCCCTCGTTTTCTATTATATTTTATTATCCATCCAGTCAAAGACCACAAGTATCGACCGAGAAACCGTGTATCAATCGGCATGGGAATGCTGCTGGTAATGCTCGACATATCCTAATGTCTCGGTCACAGGAAGCGGCTTTGGAGGCACATAATACTTCCCACCTTCTTGCCTCTCTAGAACATATTCTTTCAGTTCTCCAAGGTCTCTGCATACATGGACTTGGTCTGCATCTATGTAGCTATGCATAAGTGATGCATAATATTTTGTGGGAATGAGGGTAGTGCTGCCGTAGCAAGCGATAGACTGCCGTATTATGTCGAGGCAATGTTCTGTTAGATGAAATTATTAGAAGTGATCAAGACCAAATATATCTTCTCTAGCTTACCCAGATGGAGAGGGCCATGCATTGGAGTATATGGATATCGTTCTAAGTCGAAGGCCCTGCGGACAAAATCCTAAATTTGAGTCAGCCATGTCCAACCCACACAGCGCACATAGAGACTTACAACGCAGTGCAACGTGTGAAAAACATCCAACCTGGCTACATATTAGTCTTAAGGCGACAATCCCGGGTATCTTGAATGGCCGTACCCTGCGGTATATTTCCCGTTTATTGGATCTCGATACTGCATGTGTTTGTCCCCCCAAGCAGCCTTAGCTTCCTCTTCCGAAATGGAGAATCCAAACGGCTCCCAGATTCCTTCCCATGCATCGTCAATCTCGTCACTTTGGGGACCAAAGAATGTTAGGTTTTCGGGCCAGATGGCATGAGTCTTATCTAATTTCGGCTTCCACGTCGTTCCATTATCGTAAAATCGTGGTGAACCAGTAAATTTCACTTCACGAAGGGTTGGTTTAAATGGTAGAGCTAAATGCTAGTTAGATAAAAGAGTATAACAATATTTGTCCGTGGTTTGGATACCGAAATCAGATTTGAACCTCGTTTCGTATGTTCCCAAACGTTCACTGGCACGGGAGACATAAAACCCTCCCAGAAACGATACAACTGATGTAAAGCAGAAAGCAAGGCCAATCAAGATGTAAGGTCTCCATCTGGTTGATTTAGGTTTGAGAGGAGCTCCATAATCGAGGAACGGCTCAACTTCGTCCTGTGTGTCAAATTTGGTAGGAGAGGGCAACCTTTCCATGTTGCAAAATTATGAATTATTAGAGACTAGAGGTGCATATGAGAAGAAATGAAACAACTGTAGATACAAGGCGCGCCCGCTTTATCCAGAAACTATATGTACATCACGTAACCCAAAGATCCAGCTTCGGGAATTGACTAAGCTCCAATTCAGGAGCTTGTCCAAGGTGGCCAACCCACGGACAACGCATGATTTTTTACGTGACGGGACGCACTCAAACCCCGTTCTAGGACGTGCCTAGCGCCTACCAAATAAGAGTTTGTAATGAGACTCGTAACATGTGGATACCAGTTGCCGGAATAGAAAGCACCCCTATGGACATAGGGAATATAGACTTAAAGACAATCAAACAAAATCAAGTTGTTCGGGAAGACAGCACCCTCAAGCTTTCAAATTCTTAGAGAGAATGACTTGCTTATTCCACCAAACCACTACGAGGGAGGTCAAATTGAAAGTTCCATAATGCAACCAAAAGGGGGACGTGGAAACTACTCAAGATGGTTGCAAGCAAGATGCACAGTCAACCCCTCGCTAAGTCCATATGAGACGGAACTAGCTGCCGTCATATCTCGGTTCACTACTCCGATCATTTTCAGATGAAAGGTCGATGGTAGTTATTGGAAGAGTTAAATAGAGATTAGAATATGGCATTCCAGGTTTTGCGCAGAAAGCGATGTGGAAAATCTGAAATTCAGGTTATCGATACTCAATATCCCGGGTTGCCATGCCAACTATCTCCCGATAAGTTATCATCCTTCAGACCGTCTTTCAGGATTTGGCCAAGCCTTTCATCATTTAAAAAAATAATGACCATGACTTTGTATTTATTGAATGCGTACTGAATGATGTTGAAAGTGCTCAACTTATGTGTATCATCATCCCTTGGCTCATTATGGACTCAATGAGTCGTGGTCGGCCCTCAAGAGGGACAATAAATCGGTGACGTAGCCAGCCTCATTTAGGTGACACAGCGATGCCCAAACCCATCAACCAAAGCCCATAGATACCCGACATACTGTAGAAGGTAATCGGTAGATATAATTATGGTCTAGACCATTTCATTTTGCTCTTGAAAATATAACCGCTTGTGACTGTATTTGATGCAATTCTTTGCACGCAATTTCTTTTTTAATAAGAGTATCTGAAATAATTTTTCAGAAATTCGCAGGGCGTTTCGTTCTGTTACTCAGGAACAGATATGCAGAATATTCACAAATAAACAACGGGGCTACAAGAGCTCCCATTGTCGTTCCGTTTATCGGAGCATGACTAGCTACTCTAAGTATTGTATAACGTCCAGACTCCAATCGAACCCGAGTCTCGTCCTGGTCATGGCACGTGATATCTGGGTGGAACTCTACCTTTGACTGCTCTGCATTGGTCACCAAACAAAACGCAAGAGATATATGATTGAAAATACTTTATCTGACGCGAGTCTATAGATCATACGATTTTAGTGGTTGACAAAATTATTCCTTCACTTATCGGTGGCAGATATAGTACTCAAGGCACCTATATCGCTCTGACGCATTATGACAGGTTTTACCCACTTCAGAATTTAAATTAGCTGTCCTAGTTAGTCACAAACGGTCATTAGATCTGGGGCAGCAACTAAAACCTTTGTCTCCAATGCTAGAACGCTGGCTCTACGACATTCCAGATTGGAGCAGAGACTGTCGGTCTTAAAGCTGCTGTACAATAAATGCCGTATAAAAATATATCCAGGCAGGAGTAAACGATGATAGTAAACTAGTTGCAGATATATGCATGCCTCATCTATCCAGCACTATGGCACAAGTGACCACGGGATCAGAGATAATTTTTTTCCACGTACAAAAATTTGCCTCATGGCCGTTATCAGAGAAAAGTTTTGCCGGGGCACACACACCGCAAAAATCGCAGAGGCGGGGAGGCACTGACCTTTTACCGAGCCCCACCCAGCCAATCAGCGCTGGGAACTGGACCGGGGGAGGTGCGATGAACGGAACCCAGAAGATTTGCAGGTTTGAGGGAAGTGTGACTCGTGCTGAGAGGAATGCACTCTGGAAGTCGAGCAATTGGTCCTCTCAATTGCATTCCTCTTGTAAGTCAATGGTACTCTTGATGCCCTATATACCTCAAGCATTGTCCCGCCTTATCTTCAGAGTCACAGTGCTGATTTGTGATTCTCAGACCTGAGTCATTCACGGCTTACTTCGCTCCCCGCCTTTGATGAGATAAACCACAAAGACTCCTGTTTGGGACGTCGAATATCCTTTCGCTGCTCTCCAGGAGCTGGACGAATACTCCTAACATCTATTGACGCCTCTCCGCTCTCAAAATGCTTGCTCTGCGCTCCTCGGCTGGTGCTGTTGCGAGACGATCTCGCACAGCAGCCAGCCGTCTTTCTTTAGTCTCCAGTCGAACGATACCTAGGGCCTCAGTGGCTGTGGTAAACAGACGAGAGTACACGGCACCTGCTTCTACTGACTTCTCAACTCGTTCGACTGTTATCCAATTACTCAGTAACATTGGCTCCAAGAGAGAAGTCCAACAATACCTCTCTCACTTCAGTTCGGTTTCTTCCCAGCAATTCGCAGTGATCAAAGTTGGAGGAGCTATCATCACCGAACATCTCGAATCTCTTACCTCCGCCCTCGCCTTCCTGAACCATGTCGGTCTTTACCCGGTAGTCGTGCACGGGGCAGGACCCCAGTTGAATAAACTGCTGGAGGATGCTGGCGTTGAGCCCCAGTTCGAGGAGGGTATCAGAGTCACCGATGGCAAGACTCTAGCTGTCGCACGCAAGCTTTTCTTGGAAGAGAATCTGAAGCTTGTCGAGAAACTAGAAGAGATGGGCGTTAGGGCACGACCCATCACATCTGGTGTGTTCAGTGCAACCTATCTCGATAAAGAGAAATACGATTTGGTGGGCAGGATCACTGGCGTGAATAAGAACGCCATCGAAGCCGCTATCAATGCAGGCTGCCTCCCTATTCTGACTTCCATGGCGGAAACACCAGAGGGTCAGGTATTGAACGTCAATGCGGATGTGGCTGCTGGAGAGCTTGCTCGTGCTCTGCAACCACTGAAGATTGTCTATCTCTCAGAGAAGGGTGGTTTGTTTAACGGAGATACTAACGAAAAGATCTCTGCCATTAATCTGGATGAGGAATATGACCACTTGATGTCACAATGGTGGTGCCGATACGGTACTAGACTGAAGATCAAGGAGATCAAAGAGCTGCTGGAGACCCTCCCAAAAACCTCCAGCGTAGCCATCATTCATCCTGCCGACCTTCAGAAGGAACTGTTTACTGATACTGGTGCTGGCACTCTCATTCGACGAGGAAACAAGCTTTCCACTGTCACAGATCTTTCACAATTCCAGGACCTCGAAAAGCTCAAGGATGTGCTGGTCAGAGACCGCGAGGGTTTGGATGCTCGAGCGGTGGTTGATAGATATGTTGACAACCTTAAGACTGAGAAATTTAAGGCCTACTTCGATGAGCCCATGGATGCTCTTGCCATTGTCGTGCCACCAAGCTCCACCAGCTCACTGGCTAAGCTGGCTACTTTCACCATCACTAAAGCCGGGTGGTTGACGAACGTGGCAGATAATGTGTTCTCCGCTATCAAGAAAGATCATCCAAAACTTGTCTGGACCGTCAAGGAAGATGATGAAAACTTGACCTGGTTCTTCGACAAGGCTGATGGCAGCTTGTCCAAAGACGGCGAAGTCATGTTCTGGTACGGAGTCGACTCCAGTGAGCAAGTCAACGAACTCATGAGCGAGTTCACTAAGCATGGTCGTTCGATGCTTGGAGACCACAACTTGGAGGCACGTCTCCACCGTGCCGCTCGAGCTGCGTCTGGAATGGCTGCTTCTGTGAAGCAGGCTTCAGCTCAGCAAGCACGAGCATTCTCCACCAGCGCCCGCCGACCGTCATATAAGGGGTCCCGAGCTGCATGGTCACCAGCATCTTCATCCCGTGGCTACGCAACCACTACCAACCCCAACCCTCCTTTTGGGACCAAGAATTCATCAAACACGAACCCCGCTAAGGTCGCTCTCATTGGTGCTCGTGGCTATACTGGACAGGCTCTTATCAACTTACTGAATGCTCATCCCCATATGGACCTTCGCCATGTGTCATCTCGAGAACTAGCTGGTCAGAAATTGAAGGGCTATGACAAGCGAGATATCACCTATGAAAATCTCAATGCTGAGGATGTGCGACGTATGGAGGAGAATGGTGAGATTGACTGCTGGGTTATGGCTCTACCGAATGGCGTGTGCAAGCCTTTCGTTGATGCTATCAACGAAGCTGATGGTCCTCGAACCAGCGTGATTGTTGATCTCTCGGCCGATTATCGATTTGACAAGAACTGGACGTATGGCCTCCCAGAATTGGTCAACAGACAAGATATCGCAAAATCCAGACGTATCTCTAACCCAGGTTGCTATGCTACCGCCGCACAACTTGGTATCTCACCTTTGGTTCCATTCCTCGGTGCCACACCGACCGTCTTTGGTGTCTCGGGTTACTCTGGTGCAGGAACGAAGCCTAGTCCAAAGAATGACGTCGCAAATCTCACGAATAACATCATCCCATACAGCTTAACGGATCACATTCACGAGCGTGAAATCGGCAGCCAGCTCGGCACGGAAGTGGCATTCATTCCACATGTCGCAGTCTGGTTCCAAGGCATCCATCACACCATCAACATTCCCTTGAACCAGAGGATGACCAGCAGAGACATCCGAAACCTGTATCAGGAACGCTATGCTGGTGAGAAGTTGGTGAAGGTTATCGGAGAACCACCTTTGGTCAAGGCCATTAGTGGAAAGCACGGAGTTGAGATCGGAGGCTTTGCAGTCCATTCCAGTGGAAAGAGGGTTGTCGTTTGTGCCACCATTGATAATCTCCTTAAAGGTGCAGCTACTCAATGTCTACGTAAGTGTCCCTTATCATCTTTTTATCCCTATCTTCAACCCACACTCCTGCAAGAGAAGCAGCTAGGGCTAACGTGATATTCAAATGTAGAAAACATGAATCTTGCATTAGGGTTTGCAGAGTACGAGGGCATTCCGCTAGATTAGAAGGATACAGAGGCAATGGTTTGGTTTGCAGGTTTTTGTTAGCACCTCTACTTTAAAAAGTCTTGGAATATTGCACCGAATAGCTTGTGGGTAAAGGCAGGAGTGTGATGCAAAGGAGTGTGTGTACATAACTGAATGATAGATGTCGGAAACAATATACATTTGTAATGCTAAACATTCCAGTGCGTAGCACCTAATTCGTCAGTGTCGTGTCCACACTTTATTGAGGAGTTCAATTACTGTTGGGATAGAACTGAAATGGAATAATCATCTTTATGATGGCAAATAGATTAACTTAAGGACCCGATTGATTCAGGCTGCGACTGGGTCAGCATGACACGGGATATCTGGTGCAAGTCTAGGCTTGAAGACAGACAACATGTGTCACATTTAATCCAAAGTCCATTCGTCAGAATGGCTCATAACTTCTGATTTTTTCTCGAGGAGGGAGGGTAATAAGTTACAATCCTTACCTAGCAAGGGGTACTATTCAGTTTTAAACTTGAAATACTTGAATCAACATTGTACCTTCATTCTGAAAGAAAGATATGATACAACTTTGGAGACTACGAGGCAGCATGAATCAATGTGTATTTACGTGATATGCACGGGTATAGCTAACTCTACGTAAAACACGTCGGCAGACACGGTTGAACGCGTCGAGGTTGACTCCCATCTCTCGCTTCTCTCCCGAGAAATCATGTTATGTATATCTAGAAAAGTTAAAACCTCAAAACGACAAAACGAAAAAGTAATCTAGTAGTCAAGTGGTAAAAGGAGTTCGAAGAATTAAAAAGAGTTCGAGCCTAGCATCTGCACTTGCAGATACCAGCTCTACATCTCTGCCAGTCATTCCGTTGTACAATAGTACGTGGGTCTTGGTCTTCAGGAACCCCCTTTCCGTAGCAGAAACCCAATTTGACCTGACCGTTTTACCATCACGGCGCCCTTGGGTTTCGTTAGAGCTATTTTACTTATTCGAGGTTATATAGTAGGTGAGTCTCGATTTTAGCGTGATTTGTGGAAGAGGTACGCCAAGGCGTTCAATGGGTGGTTCTGGAGGAAAGACAGCATATATATCCATAGACATTCCTCTCCCTAGCAGGAAGAAGGTCACGTGTGTGAGAGAATTGACGCAGCGCGGTCCGAAGAATAATTCAACATGAAAGTACACGAGTTCAAAGCAAGTTTCAACTTCTGGGGGGTGAAATAGAGCGAGAGCTACCAACAATAACCTTGATTGCTGGTTGCCAACGAAGGAGAAGAGAGCAGATGCCCACTTTACAGAGACAGACAGTGATTGGTGTTCCACCACCAATAGAGCCCAATACACAAAGAAAGACTTCTGGTGACAGAAGTATATTAGGCAGCCTTGCATTATCGATAGTCCTATCATTGAACTCATAGTCACGGTCTCAAAATAGACTGAGAGGGAAAGGCAGAGAGAAATGATCTACCTACCTGTGAAACCAAAATGGTAAAAATAGAAACACGAAGGTACAAAGGAAAGAGGAGAACAGCTGTAGCACATCACCGCCCTTTGTTGCACCTCGTATTCTCTTTCGATTATTGTTCTGAAGAGATCCATCGCACAGCACGACGGTATTCTTCAGGCCGTCAAGGGCAGGCATAGTAAGTCACCGTCACCGCCAGAAGCTTTGAAGCTACGTTTTGAAACATGACACAGACATCCGGGAGTTAGAACATGTTGGGGTACATCCACTTCTCTGTTTTTCTTTTCCTTTTTGGCGGAATGTCAGCTCGGATGTCAAAGCTGTAGCGCTGCAACTACTGAGTTCGGTACCAAAGACACGAGGGACAATGGACGAAAGGGAAAATTTTGGGGACAGGCAATGTTTCACCTGGAACCAGAGGCTTGGATACCAATGCAAGATACTTTCGCGTAACTTCTTGGATGCCACAGTGGACTATGCCCATGCGTCTTTTCACCCAAGAGATGGCTTTCTAGGACACGTCCTGCCCGTGTACTCGATTGACCCAGGCGGCTTCGAGTGGCTGGAGACGGAAGACTCTCTCCAAGGCGAGAGATTACAGCATGATGGCTATGCCAAGCAGTCAATCCTACAATGTTCCGAGGTTCCAGATTTCGACGGGAGGGGAAGATCGTTACGCGCAGTGGCTGATTCAGGGTCGTCGTGTGGCAGAACAATGACCACTTGGACAGTTGGAGGCGATGAAAAGCCAAACCGACTAATAGATGGACACGAGATCCATGAACAGGATATGCAACGGCCTGGTACAGGAAATACTAAGGCATGGAACGCCACAATTGAGAGGTAAATGCTGAGTTGTCCAGATCTCCTGGGCCATCCTTCAAACTTGGATGGAGCGAGGTCATGCTGTCGATAGCGGGGGCTTGCCTCCAAGATGAGAAGTTTTGAGGCATATAGTGATGCTAGTGGATTGAAGGCTGTGATAATGGATGCCTAGAGCTGGATGTGTCCGCCAGAACCAGGAGGAGATGCTCTAATTTGAACCGCCAATTCGGTGTTCTGTGATCATTTTACAGAGATGGAGGATTTCTTGGGAGTCGAGCCACAATTGCCTCAACAACATGGGGCTAGTGTACGCCTTTCACTATACCAGCCAATGCAGGCTCCAAATGACAACATCATTCGATGTGGCTCTTCGGACGTGGCAAGCCTCGAAGGATTATCTCATCGACGCCGATAAGAACGAGTACCAGTAACTACGGGAGAGAGAGCTCCTAATCCATCCATCCCTATACCGACGGAAATATTATAGCACGAGACGGCGCAGCCATAATGGGCGCCAGCAAATTGAAGCTCAGTTGTGACAGCACAGGAGCTCCAGACCCCGAACCGCGGAGAGCTATAAAAAGAATCCTGCGAGGTTTCGCAGCAGATGCGTGCGGGCCACACGAGCGCCTTATCGCACAATGCACGCGAGCCTTGGAAGGTCGGAAGTGCAGCCTGTTGGTGCGACCAGAAGCCCACCCTTCGCACAGCATTGAGCCATTTCTCTGCGCTCCCGCAATCCAATCCTTCCAAGAACCCTTACAGAGCTTGTGCCTTCCAGTGTGCATTTTGACAGCACGTCGGACATCTCGTATCGGACCATGACTACGTCAATTAAGATTTCTGAGTGGATCACGACTGCTGCAGAGATCCACGACACGGCATTGATGTACTTCATGTTGGTCTCTTGCCCCGGAACCGGATTTCCAGGAGGGAAAAGGGCCATGGTGATGTACGTGATTTGCTGAGGGAAACATGCAACAACATCCTTTGATGAGTCCCACCAAGGAGTTGGAGGAAATTTACGATGTACCATGGCCACCTGAGACCTGGGTCTTCCTCTAGGGCAAGTGTCAACTTGGGGTTAGCGACCCCTCCGGGTGGATATTGATTGAGAAGAAACAGCCGCCAGCTGAGACAATAATTAAGCAAAAAGAGAGCCCAAGATAAAAAACAATATTAGAGCCACGCACAGATAAGAAAAAGATGCTGACGATATGATACGCAGGCCCTGTGGCAGTGGGTCTGAGGGAAGCACTGGTAATCGGATGATCTAGAGTGCCTGAGGCAAAAAAGACACCAACCGCGCCCAAAGGAGTCAGGCAACTACCGTGGTACCTCAGTGACTTGGGCTTTCAGCTGCCTCTGGCGGCCTCTCTTCCTGCCCTTATCCCAAACGGGTGCTGGGCGTACGTAGTTACGATGCGTTAAAACCGTCCCATCTGGGACAAGCGCCAAAACGCCAGCCGCCAAAAGAAAATCCCTTGAGTCAATAGACCGCGCCAATGTCCGAAATGTAATCTCGGCTGAGAATTATACTTTTGCTAGCTATTGACGCTGGATGCTGGACGCCGCCGACTAGACCCAACTCATCGGGCAGGGAGGGGCGCGAGGCTGGAGGCCAGAGAAGCCAGAGGCTTAAAACGGTCTGATAGAGTGGTGCCTAGTGCGAAGCCTGTATTGGAATTTGCAACGATCAATTAGAGCACGTACCGGAAGAATTTAATGCTCAGGGGTAGGAAAATTTAAATAAAGATAAGTGCGTGCCTGGACGGGTGCCTCTTTTCCCCTCCGGGCCAGGCTCTACTCGCTGCCCTAAGCGCCCTGGCCCCGTCCCAGCGGGCAGATCTCCGGTGCCCCAGATGATGGTCCGGGGCATGCAGGAGCAGAAAGGAACGGGTCCCTGCCCCCTTGCTTTGGCAGCCAGGGGGGTTTTGCCTCGCTGACCCGAGCCGAACACGCTACGTACTCTAGAATCTCAGAGCATCTCTCGAGAAGCTCTGGCGCGCTTGGCAGCCCCGCCCCGGGCTACAGCGTGCTCGAAGGGTAGGATGAAAAGCATCTGCGCTGTAACGTGTTGGTGAGATGTGGCTAGGTTACTGCTTAGGCGGCTCTGTAGCAGCAGCAGCACAAGGAACGCCCAGATCTGTGTGACTTCGCAACCAGGATCACGCAACTGGTCAATCCCGGGAACCAAGCGGCATCAGGTCCCCAGCAGAGAGTGCTTGTCAAAGCTTGACGTGAGCTCCTCTTTCCCCCGCGGCCCTGCCAAGCACGTGCTGTGCTGTGTACACCCACCTTCGTTCCGGACCGGCGAAGAGCGTGTACTCTGCCAGAAAGTGATGAAGTCATCACGGGTAGGGGCCGCAGCAGAGGGGAGTCTAGCGGGTAGCACTGTTATCTGGAAATTTTCAATAGTTACGGGAGCAATACATTTTGATAGTCCAGCATGTCCACCTGTTGACGGCGTGGCGTGGCGTGGCCGTCCAGGGGGTGACCGCGCAGGATCTAAGCTCGAGGCGGAACAGGACTGCCCAGGGCGCGCCGGCACTAGACAAAGCGCTGGTTGCTGATTGCTGAGTGCTGATGCCACCGTCCCAGCAGCATCAAAGGGAGACAGAGAAAAAGTCAGTAGTGCCGCCGCACTAAGTGGCCCCTAGCAGCAATGCATCTGCCCCGGAAGCTCTCACCAGCCGCCGCCCGGACCCGCCATGGAGCGCCCGAAGAGGGTTGCCAGGGACTGCTTTGGGAGGTGCTAGTGAGGACCAACGCACGGCTACTGTCCCTCCCTCGGTGCTGGCCATGCTTCTCGAGCGCTCCAGAGGGTCCCACAGCCCCCGCGTGCCCCGAGGTCGCGGTGACGACTGGCCCGAATCGATCGCATTCGTGCTGTTTTGAGCGGCAGCGCGTGTGCATGCGGTACTATCGTATATTGATTGTCTCTCTTTCGGGGGGTCTTCTCTGGACCAACCCATGCAAACGGCTGCTCAGCTCTGCCGTCCAGACCCAGCAATACTTCCTTCCCTCTGGACAGTAGAAAACCTGTTCCGGTGCCCTGGGACCGAGCTATTGGGGATATATACGGGTCTTCTAAATCAGCCTTATCGCCGGGTTCTCTCCTTCCTTTTCATCCCTCGCTCTCGCTCTCTTTCTTTCTTCTACAACCCGCTTCCCCTCTCTCCCTCTCTTCTGCTAGCAGTGTCTCCGCGAGCTTCATACACTCGTTGCTGCCAACCTCCGTGGGGAAGAGTTGCTCGAATTCTCCCAGCTTCTTCCACAAGTCACGATCCCCAATCCCTTCTGCGGAGCGCAATTGAGTGCTTGAGAGGCACCGTTCTCGTCAAATAATGGAAGGAGTACACCACAGAGGAAGTGCCACCTCGGGCACTTCCACGGCCACCACGCCCATGCGGCCTGGCACACCTAACAGCAGAAGCAATCCCTTTGCCGATGACATCTCTCCAGCTCCCGGCAGCGCGAATCCCTTCGCCTCGCCCATGAACTCCAGACCGGCCTCCTCGTTTGGCGGCTCCTCGGCCATGCAGCGGCCCACCCCACGATACTTCCACTCGAGACGAGTGCGCAAGGGCGAGGTCGAGAAGCCGTGGTTGGCGAAGAAGAACCCCAAGGAGAAGTGGGTGACGATAATTCCCCTAATTGGCATTGCCCTCGGCCTCGGTGTCGCGGGTTTCTTGGTCTGGGATGGCCTGCGCACTGTCGCCCACCACAAGTACTGCCCCGTTCTCATGGAGGATTTCTCCAATGGATTGGATCCCAGCATCTGGACGAAAGAGGTCCAATGCGGTGGATTTGGGTAAGCATATTTACTTTCATTGCTAAGATCTGGGGGCTTCCTTCGCAGCTTTTCCAATTTCTCGTTTCGAAAAGCCTGTGGCTTATGGTACGGTTTTGCTAACATCCCGCACAGTAACGGCGAGTTTGAGGTCACCACTAATACCGATGAGAATGTCTACATTCAAAACGGTGAACTGGTCATCCAGCCCACGCTCCAAGATGCAACCTTGATTGAGCAGCAAGGAGTCCTCAACTTGACCAAGGATGGTACTTGCACGAGCAGCAGCCTGAGCGACTGTGTCGCCGTGACCAACTTTACCTCTGGCGCCATCATTAACCCGGTCAAGTCTGGTCGCATTAATACCAAAGCTGGAGCCAGCATCAAGTATGGTCGTGTTGAGGTCGTAGCCACTCTGCCCAAGGGTGACTGGCTCTGGCCAGCTATTTGGATGCTTCCCGTCAACGACACCTACGGACCCTGGCCCCAATCTGGCGAGATCGATATTTGCGAGTCTCGCGGAAACAACCACACCTACCCACAAGGTGGTAACAACATCATGTCGTCTGCCCTGCACTGGGGTCCGAACAAAGCCAACGATGGATTCTGGCGCACGAACAACAAGTTCTCGGCCTTGCACTCCACCTACTCCGACAAGCCTCACACCTTTGGTCTGGAGTGGTCCCAGAAGTATCTGTACACATACGTCGACAGCTTGCTTTTGCAGGTCATGTATACGAGCTTCAGCACCTCGCTCTGGGAACGCGGCGAGTTCCCCTCCTCCGACTCCAACGGCACTCGTATCACCGATATCTGGGCCTCCTCTGGACACAACCAAGCTCCTTTTGATCAATCCTTCTACCTGATTATGAACGTCGCCGTCGGCGGTACCAACGGCTGGTTCCAAGATGCCCCTGGCAAGCCGTGGGTCGACTCCAGCCCTACCGCACAACGCGACTTCTGGAATGCCAGAGATCAGTGGTACCCGACCTGGACCTCGGGCAACGGCGCAGGCAAGATGACGGTCAAGTCGGTGAAGATGTGGAGGCAGTGCGATGGCAACGAGAGCAACTAAGGACTCTCGGCGCCGATATTTTCAGACACGAGGTGGAATATGAAATTTCCATCATCGATACCCCATAATCTATGTATTGATGAAAGCATCATAAAATGATTCTTCTGCTTCTATTTAAGACAGCTATATTCACGGCGCTTACGGGAGGGTTGGTTACAAAGGGAAAGCAATAGACTTTTTGGACGCGATGTTAATAATTTTCATTCCGCTTGGATAAAATGCAACGACCATTTTTTATTCTTTACATCTACGAATATATTAGCGCGGAATGAGCAAACATTAAATTATTTCTTGTTTTTGATGCCTGTGAATGTTTCGGGTACGGGGGCTTCGTTATGTTTTTCGGTGATGCACGCACCAAGGCTTTTGGTCTCTTCTCAGTCGTTCTCCTCTTAGCCGCGTGTCCGAGCTCCCCCCTTTTCATTCTTTAGCGCTTGGAAAAAGTTGCGACGATAACAGCTCCACGCATCCCCTAGAGAGATCTATAAATCTCGAGATGCTATCAGTGATTAATCTATGACGTTACTACAGCTCCTCGATGTTTGTCTGGAACTATTTCTCTATGGTGCTGGCTTTTTCGAAGGATTCTCGACCTCACGTGCGACTTCCAGGGACTTCCTCTCTTCTCTTTTCCTCTCTGCCGCCGACCGTCCGAGCTTTCCTGTAAGGTACAAGTCCCGTGGTGAACGTGCCGATGGCCGACTCGCTCTCTTGAGTGGTGGGCCAGGCGCCACGTCCGAAGGTTTGCGTGCAACAAGCAGACTTCTAGCGAGTAATCCATTCAAGTCACGTCTTGCCCCTTCGCAAGATGCCCCCTCTTCCCATCGGCCATTCTTGGATACCTCCTCCAAAAAAACCCAGCATCTCAGATGACTGGGCAATAAAGGTCGAGGAGCAGGAACAGAAGTCATTCTTACGCCACGCTGCGGCACTGTTGGTAAGGAAGCTTCAATGGAATTGCGCCTCCTTTTTGGCCAGGAAGAGATAAAAGACAAAACAGAGGTAGCACAAAGAACTATGTGGAGGGGGGCATCGACGAAAACTAAAATTACCCCCCGAAAATGTCACGCCTTTTATTGCTTTTGAGATTCTTGTGGTCACAGCCCATGGTCCCTTGAAAGGAGCACAAAAGCCAAATATTGGGATCAAGACTACTGTATAGTTCCGTCGCTCCCGTTTCTAGGGCCCGGCGTCCGCACGCGGTGTGATAAGGGCTGTCACGCTGCATTTTGGGGACGGCGAAGCAATATAGGGGTCCCAAGAGGCGCGAGTTAGTGCGGGTTCCCGTGAATAAGGTTCTTGGGGATTGGGTTCTTGTCGAAGGAAACATGGGATGAAAGAGGCTTTTTGTAGGATTCTGTGGCGGGAGGATTTGCTTATCTCTGTGGAAATTCGGGGGCTGCAGCCTCTTGTGCAGATGGCTCTTTCGTGAATGAGGTGGCTAACATGTCTTTTTCGTTCCTATTATTCGCAGGATGGTAAGTGTGTGTTCCTTTGAGGCTTTCATGCGAGTTCTCGGGGAAAAGCTATCGGGGTTCGTCCGTGTAGGCGCCGTCCCAGGAACTCTTTTTCTGCTTGATGTAAAAAGGGAACGTCCTGGACGGTAAAATCGTATTATTCTATTGGGTGAGGTTCATATGAATGTCTTCTGGCTGTGTTGGGTGCCTTTATCTTTTCTGCCGCAGAGTAGGTAGTCGGATTGATATTTTTTCACGAGACTCCTATTTCATATATGCATTATTGCAAGCTTATTGTACGGTCAGAGAGATTAAATTAATAATTTGCAATTAACAGTCAAAATGATATAGTTAGTTTTCTTGTTTTTTTGATATATGATGTGTTTACTTCTTGTAGTTGTTGTTGTTGTGCTTAATCTAGTGTCGTACGTCCTCTTGAAGAGTCCCGCCATTATTCATCCGCTATTACGGAATAGCGGATGAGCACTGGTATACTTCTGCAGTGGCATCCTGACTTTAGAGAACGTAAATACGGGCATGTAAGGAAGACAGCAAGAGGGTTAAATCTAGAGATTCATATTGGCTAAATGCTTCTTATCATCGCGCTGTCTCTCTGCGGCACTGCACTTATTACGGAAGGTATTGTCACGCCATAGTATCAATATTTAGAGAAATTTTACTGCTTAATCGTCAGGGCATTGAAGATTCTCTGAGACCCTCGGTCTTTTCTTGGTTACAACGCATCCTCATGAAATTTGTTCTCTCGGCCCTTTTCGTTTTCTGCATCTCGTAAATGAGACGACGATATGGCAGCGATTGCACTTACATTATCAGCCTTACTGCAGAGAGGGCCTTCAATTCTGAGCATCCACAGTACGGTCTGGGCAAGTAATAAATTCAGATAAGAACGTTGGTGATCTATCGTTCGGACGAAGCCGGGTCCGGCCCTCTTTAAGTAGTGTGCATGCAGCTCAACAATAGCTTCTCATGGGTTGGCGTCTCAAAAAGGCAATAATTCGGTAAAGATGCATACAAGTGTGGCTAATTCCATACTTTAGGACAACTGACAGGCTATCTAGTCTTTTTCCAGCAGAGATAGTTTCCCTAAGGCTGAGAATTGGGACGGGAGAATTTTGGAAATGTTTGCATGGAATTGTTATCGCGAGCGAGTGTATAGACACCGCTGATATACATGGAGGCTGCTTACCTGTTGCTTGTTGTCCTGCAACCGTTCGGGGTGGACGTTGGACATTTCGTCTCTTTCCACACCTCGATGGCGAGTGAGTCACTGGTACCGCCACAGGCAGCCTCTACATACGGTGTACACCACCGTCACATCCTATATATTATTATTATTATTGAGAGATATATTTTATTATCCGCCAGAGCCCTTCCCCCGATAGAGCGTAAGCCTTGGCGAGAGCTAGGGAGGCAGCGACGCCATCTCATATGGAATCTTGCCTCTGGGGGTTATTCAAGATGAGTCCGTGGCAGAAAGTAGGAGTTGTGCATAAGAGACCCGTTATTGCTCATTGTCATCCTTCGCCGGGCTCACTGTCCAACAATATCACCACGATACCTACGCGTGCGCCGGACGAGAGCCTGATCTGGGAGCCTTCCACCGAACAGCGTGTGCGCGGCATGCTTGCATCGCGCCATCAGCCTTCTCTATATTCCCTTGCTTGATAACGGGTAAATAATGGCATAAGCTGAATGGCTGCAGAAGACTTGCATGCAAGTACAGTGCTCTCGCGTAAACTCGGTGAAGAAATGCAGAGTCGGATGGAGTAAGACAATCGTGACTGTTGAGGGCTCCAAGGCGCAATGCAACTTTGTTGCATGTAACTGCTCTACTGTGGTGCAGTCCCGTTTCTCTCTGAAGGCCGCAGTCGCCAGGGCAGTCCATGCGAAGAGAGAGGCGCGAAGTGGGGGAGGTTGAACGCATGTTTGACATCGTGTCAGTCCCTCAGAAGCAATGTTTCGAACGATTCCAAACTCCCAGGTAGCATAGTGTGGCTTAGCAGTTTCTCTTATCGTTGTGTCGGTTTTCTCTGTGGTCCTCTTAGATCACCACCATCTGCTCCTCTTACTCTGCGGCACATTTGCAAACTTGCTCTGAATTTTTGATTCTTAAGATCGCGTCTAGTGTTTGCGAGATACCCAGCTTAGTGGCATTCCAACAGACGCATGAATGGCACGGCTCATGCGAGTAACATTTACTCCACCAGCGGATGAACCGATCTTGCGTGGGGCTGTCGTTTGTTGAGCTATGATGACATATCGGGATGGAGAAGCTCTTCAGAGTGGCGGAATGATTCCATTTGCCAATTCCTCCCCGCGACCAAACGATGACGGCAGGCGGGTCTCATCCGAACGTCTAGAATTCTGATGATTACATGTCAGCAAGCGGGAAGCCGCCCCTCACTAGAGAAGCATCAGAGAATGACAGTTCCTTCCCGTGCCTCGTATTCCGGACCGGCCTGCTACCCACCAACACCAAAGAGGTCCGTCTGGCTTACAGCTACGTAATGCGTTGTATATGCCCTCACCATTTCTCGAGTGAGATACGTACTTTGCATGTCCTATCTTCTACATGTCTTATCTGACACCAGGACCAGCTATACATGCAAAGCTGATATGCTCTCACTGGCAACGAGCAGGCTTGTGCCTATCATACTAGCCTCTGCAGCGGTCGCACAATGTACAATGGTGACTCCACAAAGGAAGCAAGAAGGCTTGATCGCTGCGGGACGGAGAAAAAACAAGATGTTTTAAGCATTGTACGATACAGTGGAGTTATAACAGAGTGAAGTTATAGATCCAAAGTTAAAATATGAAACTCGGACACGATGCTCCAGCCACTCAAGGGAGTCGGTGAAGGGTGGCACGGGCTGTCGTGGCTGTCGCTGGGGCGCTATCGCTCGCTAACTCGCACCCAGCCGCTCAAGCGAACCCCCAATCGGGGCTTTGACATTCTTCCGCGAAGATCAACCGAATCCTATTTTCAGCACAAGCGGCTCGTGCTTTCCTCGCATCCTCGCGGATTCTCTGTCAAGGTTGCTGTGCAAGTGCTTCCCCAATCAACTGCTCCAATGCATCCTGTGGAGATCGCTCCAGAACCTTTGAGCCTTCCGCTGGGCAAGGTTATCCACTGCTGCCCAGCGGTTGGGACGCAGATGTCGTTGATACGTCCCAACCGCCAAGGATGTTGACGTTTTCTGTTGTCGAGTGGATATCATCAAATTCCTGCCTCATGTTTTGATGTCCAAGGATAGCTACGGTATGTTTTGCATCAGTTGTGCTACGGTACCTCCCGTTCATAGATCTAAGTGTAATACAGTACCGTAGTCCAAAGGAGGCTCTGCGCCATGCTCATCCAGGACCCCGGGAATATTGAAAACTGATAAGGAAAATTTTTTGATAAGAATTCGCAGGGCATTCCTCCGAGATCGACATGTGTGTGCATCGCCGATTAACAAACCCCCAGGGGGGGATCGTTTTAGACCCGGAATTTTTGCTATCCCCGGGACACAATCTGTGCTTCCTGCCTTGGATATAGAGTGGAACTCCTGTTGGCCGGAAGCGCCGCCATTGACGGTGGGTCAGTACTAGGCAATAGCTTGCGATGCCTGTAGTCCGCCCATCCTGAGAACAAGTGCTTGTACGATATCGATCAGTGTTCTAGGTTTCCCATGGCTCTTGGTGAAGGACTCCGGTTGCCGCGGTTGTGGATCATCACAGACTCGATCCCAGGCAGACGGCCTCGTATCCCGTTGCTGCCAACGCACCCTGCATGCAGATCCAGGGCGAGAATGTCAAAACCACCCATAAGTCTACACGGGAAGATCAAATTTCTATCCGAGAGGGAGCGATTTGACACCCACACGTTCAAGCCAGGCTGAGGGGTGCATTAGGAGGAGTTTAAGTGGCATTTGGCGGCCCAAGTCTGCATGGTGTAACGGGAACCTGGTTCTGTTGGGAGCTGTCAAATTGATTTAATTATGACGAGATAAGGGAATGTGATGTTGCGAATGCATTCGGCATACCAGATGATGCAGCGCGGAAACACTCGGATTTCCAAGAGCGCCGGGAGAGGCAAGCTTACGTGGTCCTGGTTGGATATCACACGGCTGCGCTCTGATAGAAAGGTAACATCGAGAAGATGATATGCTGCTTTAAAACGGATATGTCAAGCCTCCGCGCGCCGGATTTGCCTATTGGCTCCTGTCGATATTCGATGGCTTCCCGGCCGTTGCGGCAAGAACGGAGCTCAGTTTCTCTATCTGTCCATCGATCTATTACACCAACCGTCTGGGCCTTCGTAACTTTTCCCGTTCTCCGCTTGCGCAATCCAGCGGGTGGCCAACATGATCTTTGTTCTAGATCGCTACGTAGGACAATAATAGCTTGAATAGCTATGTATGTGAGTCCACGGAATTATGATTAGAATCCACAAGGGAGCTTTTTGACCGGCCCGAGAACCATCAAAAAGCCCTAAGTCTTGTATCGTGCCGTGTGGATCTGAGTTTCCAAGGCACAGCGACGAACTCTAGAATCCAGAAGTTAACCCCTCCAGGATTTCAGGGACAATGAACATCGTGGCATTGAAGCCTCACATTGTGCTGGGATTGAGATACCAGACTCTCCCTCCCCGGGGCATTGTCCCACATCCAATTCTTTATCCAAGGTAATATTTCAGTTGGATATTGGCGAGAATCGCCCAATCATCGCCCAAATAACGCGAGTTGATAACCACCGTAACACGAATCGTAAGACATAATGAAGGTCACGGCGCCGTATAGGCTGTGCCATTCTTGGGATAGGATCATTCTGAGCGGAACCATCAGCGTCTAGTATCAGGGTTTCGTTTCCAGCAGAGCTGACTCCAAGGTCTTGCCGCTTGGCTCGAGAGACCGCTCAAAAAGATGACAACGAGGTTTGCCTTGGATAGAAAAGCATCTCCACACCATTTCTTTCTTGACCCAAGAGTCCCCCGCGAGAGGAGAGCTGAGAGACAAGAAACTTGGCTTGGAGCAGATATCTATCATAGAAATGCCATCGTTTCTGCCAAGTGCCTTGTCCTCCAGCTCTTCCATGCACTGTTTCGGGTATGGATCTAATTAGTAGTGTACCCAACTTAGACACGCTGGCTCACGTTGCTTTCATTTCCACCGTGGGCTGAGCCTCCACAGTTGTTTGACTTCTTGGAGGGAGACGCAACGCATCTAGCCCCTCACATTTCGGGTTAGTAATTGTTTTAGGAATGAGGTGACACTCTTTGTGCCTGGCGATCACAGTGACATCTTCGTGTGAGGTGCACGCGAGCTTCGTCCCGGGGAGGATGGTATCCCAAGCACCTGGATACGGGAATCCAAGTGAAGCCCACATATTAGATTGTACCAATTTACGTTGACGTCAAAAATCCCACTTCTCACCGTTGCCGAGTTTCCGGCGTTACAGACCGTCTCACTCACTCACTCTGAGCTCTGGTAAGACCTGGAAGTGAGACACTAACGGCGGAAAAATCAGCGTTGTCCAGACCAAGGAAGCTGAAGTTTTCCTGCGGATTCTCCGCAGCGCCGGCGGCTATTCACCAACGCACCCAAATGATCCACCAGTCGCCCAAAAAGCTCGATTGGTGGCCAGCTGAGAAAGAATACTCGACATCAGCACCTTATCTATCGACAGACTATGCGGGCGACCCCGGTTCAACTCGCAACAGTTTGGCGTCTAGAGTCTTGTCAGTCGAAGCGAGCAATAGTCGAAATTTCAGCTGAATGTCATACCCAAGAGGGAAATATTGGCTTTTCTTCATTGTTAATTTGATAATTGTTTTGGTGCTTAGCGGCGTCCGGTCGAGGGAAATAATGGGGCATCGAAGCGCGAGGGCATCCAGAACGGGCGGTGCGTGGCTGCTTTGTCCAGATCTGCAGCAAGCGAAGGCGCGCAAAATGGGCTGGTAACGTTGCCGCTGGAAGAGGGGGTAAGCGAGGACCGACGGGCAGCGAGGAGCAGGGGGGATGGGATGACCCAGAATACCCCTGCGCAGCGTTGCTGGGATGGCGCGCGCTACAGGGATGCGGGCTTGGTACCTGAGCTAGCCGGAAGAGGGAGGTAGTGGTCCGAGCTTTCTCGTGTTCAAGCGAGGCTACTGCAGGTAATAACTAACCGCAACTTGATTCCTTCGCGGTCGATGGCTCTCCAGGGGTCCAGAGGATTGTGGCCCAACCCTCGGGCGGCCGATCCAGCATGCTCGGCTGGATCGGGGGGAATGAGGCCGATGAAATGGCCACCAGGCGGTGGCTTTCGACCTCTGCTTCACCGATCCATTGGCAGTCGGATGCTGTACTGGACATATGGCGGGTGCTGTCCCTGCCGCTGTCGTGCAACTGGGCCGGTCAAGAATAGCACCCTCGTGCCGTCCTGCTCGCTCTCCGTCTGCCTTGATTCTTCGAAATTGGATACGTAACAGCGCGGTAGAACAGGCCCGGAGCGAGCTAGATGACACCTGGCCCAGCTGCTGGATTATTGTACAGGAAAGTTGTGCCCGTGGTGGACGAGCCAACAGGCAGCTTTCTTGGCCTCTTGGACTCTGCTCCGGCAGAACGCATCCTTCGAGCGCCGGATTACACGGTGTGCTCTCACGCCTGCTTGGACACCTCAGCACCTAGGTGCACCTGCGCGCTCGAGATCACACCATTGGATCGGGGCTCAGGGTCCTGGGAAAGAAAACGATGGTCTGCGGCTGGTCCGGCGCGCATTCTATTGCCCTCGAGCTCCCACGGCTTCGAGGCGTCTCTCGTGCCCAGCAACTAGCGATTTTCTCAACTGCCCCGCGGGTGTGCGATGTTTGCAAATGCCCCCCGCCCGGGCTGTTCTAGCCCACCACGTTGCGAATCCCACGGCCTGCAACTTGCTCCCACCCCCGCCCCACCCCCCTGCTGCCGCGGCCACGACCTCGATGCGCCTTTCTTGGCGCTACACTGATTTCAGTGACCCTGCCGTCAGACCCTCAAGGGCCCCCCCTGGCTAGCCCCAGCTGCCAGCTCTTTCACGCCGTCACTGCTCTTACAGCAATTGTGCGTTTGGCCCGTCGAAATACACCTGGTGGCTCTCGCTTGCTCCTGTTATGCTGGTTATCACCCTCTGCGACCTCCTTCGTTTGCTCGATCTCGAAGGTGGTTGTCTGGCAGGTTTCGACTCTCAATCACCAAGTTGTCCTTTGCGCTGGACTCCTTCGAGTTTCGACATCTCGGAGTGTTCGTCAGACATCCGCGAGCAGAGTTCACGGCCCCGGATAACCGTCCCTAGGTAGATCGACACAAGCCCCGCCAACTGTCGTTCTCGATGAACCAGTCCTAACCGCCTCACCTCAAGTCGTTCGCTCAATTCGTACTCGGAGAGATATCTGGAAGGCAAGCTTTCGGTCTTCGAGAAACCGCGGCGGTCGTTTAGATACAGAATAGACCATCTTTCTTGGATTTCACTTTCTGATTAGCGGGAGAACATCGTCACCATGGGAATTGGGAGTTACTTCAAGGCCAAGAAGGCCGATGCGGCAAACGCTGCTGCGACCGAGAAGCCCGCTGATGCCTCCCAGCAACCATCTCTCAATATGGAATTGCAACCACCGCAGTCCAGATTGCACTCCTCTCGAAACTCACTCTCCAATCGGTCCACGCAGAGCTCCACCTTCTTGGACGATATCAAGCACGAAGTTATGGTCAATTACCTGTACCAGCAGCAATGCGCCAACCTCTGGGTCAGCGATGGCAGTGGAGAGATTGAAGGTGTTCTGTTGCGCAAGTCGAAAAATCACTACATGGCCTGCCCACCACAGTTGGGAGGCTCGCAATTCGCCCTCGCCTGTGCTGCACTTAATGTTCAGGTAAGTTAGAAAAATGGAAGATAGACGGGGCTCCGGGTAGGCCACGGCGGCAGTGAAAAGGAAAGAGAAAAGCTTGAGCTGACCAATTTCTAATTTTAGTGTGCTATGACTGTCAATTCCAGAGTCATCAAGACCTTTTTGCAGTGGTCGCCTGACGCCATAGATGTTCCCCTTCTGAACGGTCTGCGGATCCAGGTCCTTCCTACGGTTGATGACCTTCCTCGTGCCAGGAAGCATCAATTCGCTGCCTTCATCGCCTCGGAAGCTCTTTTGGTCGTCTGGGACGATGACGCTCTGCACTTGGTGCCACGTGCTAAGGCAATTGAATCAGAGCTAATGGAGCTTGTATGGAAATCCGCCAACGATGAAGATGATGAGAAGAGGCCCGCAGTGATCCAAGAAGTCAGAATCGATGAAGAATCTGGAGAAATCATTCCCGAGGAAAGGCCTCTGCATCTGCAAAACACCATCTTGGTTGCCTTGACACTCATTTTGATTCTTGCTGCTCTGGGTGCTGGTTTCCGCCAGGTCGCCATCGAAGTGTCAATTGACCAGTCATTCCTGCGTCTCGCCTTCTTAGCCTTGACTCCTGTTCAAGTTTTCTTCACCCTCTTTTTCTGTCAGGTCATCATTGGTTGTTTGGCCCAGCTGTTTGGACCCGTTCGTCAGTTGGCTATCAACTCCAAGTACTACTCGGCTGTCCCCCCACCCCGTCTTCAAGGCCAACTCCCACACATCACTATCCAGTGCCCTGTTTATAAGGAGGGTCTTAGCTCTGTCATTGCACCAACTGTCAAATCCATCAAGCAAGCCATCTCCACCTACGAATTGCAGGGTGGCTCTGCAAACCTGTTCATCAATGATGACGGTCTTCAAATCATCGGCGAAGAGGAACGCCGTGCCAGAATCGATTTCTATGCCGACCACAGCATCGGATGGGTGGCACGTCCTAAGGATGGCCATGAAGGTTTTGTCCGAAGAGGAAAATGTATGTTCTCCCCTCCGCTTTTCCGGCTTATCATTTACCGCGTTCCATGCTAACCAGTGCCACAGTCAAGAAAGTAAGTCTTACCAATTACCGAAAGCCATCTGTATTGAAACAGAGATGAAATTTGCTTTTTTATGATTTCATATTGGACGCATGAGACCTTGCGGCTGCGTCCAGGTCTTGCCTAGGGTTGCTAGTCGTTTTTGCTCTCGTGGAACATTGAGAGTCCCCTGTCAACGAGATCCGTCGCACTCGATGCCAGAGCTGTGAGCTAACGATAATTGCTGTAGGCATCGAACATGAACTTTGCACTTCACATCTCCTGCATGGTCGAGGAGAAGCTCTCTTTGATTCAACGACCAGCCGACTGGACCCAAGCGGACGAGGCTCAGGCTTATGAAAGATGCTTGAAGGAAGCCCTCGAGGACAATGGACGCGCCTGGGCTGATGGTAACATTCGTGTGGGAGATTATATTCTGCTCAGTAAGTGTTTATTTTGTATCTTCGTGATGCCTTTCGAGGAAGTATCTGCAAGAGGGGTTTCAGCTGAGGCTGACCGGGAAATCACGTGGATACCTCCTCCAACCAATATCGCAGATACTACAGTACTATGAAAGCAGCTGACTAACCTTGAAATAGTTGACTCTGACACCCGAGTTCCAGCTGACTGTCTTCTCGATGCCTGCTCCGAAATGGAGCAGTCGCCGGAAGTCGGCATCATGCAATTCTCTTCTGGGGTCATGCAGGTCGTCCATACTTACTTCGAAAACGGTATCACTTTCTTCACCAACTTGATCTACAGCGCCATCCGATACACAGTCTCCAATGGTGATGTTGCTCCCTTTGTCGGTCACAATGCTATTCTCCGCTGGTCTGCTATTCAGCAGGTCTCTTATGAGGATGAGGACGGATACGAGAAGTTCTGGTCTGAGTCCCATGTGTCCGAAGACTTCGATATGTCTCTTCGTCTTCAGGTCAACGGTTATACCATTCGACTGGCTGCTTGGGCCGGAGATGGATTCAAGGAAGGAGTGTCTCTCACTGTGTATGACGAACTTGCTCGTTGGGAGAAGTACGCCTATGGGTGTAACGAGCTGCTTTTCCATCCGATGCGCAAGTGGATTTACAAGGGCCCTTTCACTCCTCTCTTCCGCAAGTTCCTATTCTCCAACATTCGGTTCACATCTAAGATCACCATCATTTCCTATATCGGTACCTACTATGCCATCGGTGCAGCTTGGATTCTGACCGTTGCCAACTATTTCGCCATTGGCTGGTACAACGGTTACCTTGACAAATACTACATCGATTCGTGGAAGGTTTGGTTCTCTATCATTATTGTTTTCAATGGTCTCGGGAACCTGGCCCTTGCTGTCATGCGTTACCGAATTGGAGAACGCAGTCTTCTGTACGCTCTCTACGAGAACCTCAAGTGGACCTTAATGTTGGCTATCTTCTTAGGAGGACTATCCCTCCATGTGTCTCAGGCCCTGCTTTCCCACATGTTTGAGATTAACATGACTTGGGGTGCCACTGCGAAGGAAGCTGAGTTTAGTAACTTTTTTATTGAAGTGCCTAAGGTCTTGAAGAAGGTAAGTCTAGAAGTAGCCTTGTGCGACCCCTCTCATGATTAGCCCGAGCTAACCTACTGTTTAGTTCAAATTCTCCATGATATTTGCCATCGTCGCTATTGTTGGCATGATCATCCTCGCCGTCGCACCTTTCGTTCCCTACGACTGGCGCGTCAACGACTTCATCGCCATTCTCCCCATGTCCACCGTCGCCGCCAGCCACTTACTCCTTCCACTCGCTCTCAACCCTGCCCTCATGACCTTCTCATGGTAAGAGGCAGGTGAATATCAAAAGCATTTACAGAAAGAAAATAAGCAAAAATACAACAAATTATTTGATACTTGGTTAAATATTCATGAAAGCGGTTTTCGGCACATCTTATCTTTTGGGCATTGGGTATATATAGAATGGGAATCAAATCAATTTCAGGACGCGCAATATACATGAGTGTAATTTTCACACAGCGGGGTCTTTCTCTCTTTTTAAATTATGATGACGACGGCTCAGAGATGGGAGGGGCAGGAACGGGGCAATAAGTGGTACCGGGCAAGGAAGCTGAGAGGGGTGGTTGTGATGATAGAATAATTTTCTGCTAATTCATAATGGGTCGTCGGCTCCTGTTGCCCGGCCTGCTTCTCCCCAATTTTTTTGCTTGCTTCCTTTCCTTGTGAGGGTGGATCTGTCTGCGCAATAAAGAGGCAGGGTGCGAACCTTGATTGCTCTTAGGGAAGATGAAAGGAGTAGGAGCACATATATCTATTACCATGGAACGCGTATACATTTTGTGTCTCTTCAACTTTTTTGCAATTTGCTGTCTAGCACACATCATAGCTTGTTATTGGCTCTGTAGCCTGTCTCTTGATATTTTTTCCCTAGAGTAACGAATCTCCTATATAATGAAACAACACAACATCTCTCTCTATACCCACTCTCAATGCTTTGTTGTGGTTCACCCCGTTCACCTGTGCAATGCTTTTGATCCTCTGCGCCTCCTCCTCGTCGAACTAGCTGGTTAGTCTGTTGTCATTTGGAGCTTCAAACCTTGTCGGAATAGCAGGCATATTATCTCCACAAGTCAAATTCGATTCGCGTGCACTTTTAAAAGAGTGCCGTTCTTTTATTCCCCGACCGCCAGGAGATCTTTTTCCTCAGTGGGATGTCTTGTCGATTCGGTCCAGGCCCTCCGGAGATCAACGACAGCAGCCACGTAGCTAAAACAGCTACAGGGGAGTGAGAGGTGAAGGGAAAGCTTAACTAACTGTTTTCTTGCACGATGCAAAACACAGAAAAGGGAGGATCAGCACGCCGATCAAAAAGCCCAAGTTCCACTCTTGTTCGAGATCGAGCGCGACAGAGCTGAATTGGGTACGGTAGTTTTTTCTGGAGGATCTTTCCAGATCCGTGTCTCTTTTTTGGAACCATCCTTCCTTTCTTAGGTGGTCCGATTTTTTTTTTCTTTTGCCCATCCTTTTTAGAGTTTTGCCTTCCTCGCTCCGCCTTTTCGTGCCTTCCCTGCCCGGGAGATCGTCGCGTGCAACGTGACAGTGACAGAACAGCGCTCGGGCCGGATCCTGTTTCCCTTCTTGCTCTTTTTTGGGTCGGCGGGGGAATTTGTCTTGGTGGTTGGTAGCGACGGATCGGCTCCGAGGGAGGAGAAAGAGGGGAGAAAGAAAGCTAGATTGGTCATTTCTTTTCTTTCTGGGCTCTCAATTGCTTATAAGTGTTCTATTTTTTTTACCAGTTCCTACCGTATACGATGCTTTTGCATATCATGATGCTCTCTCACTTGTCAATCGCATTCGTGCAGGACTGAAGAGCGATCTTTTTTTGCCCTGGATCTTGAAGGATTTTGGGGCGTAACGTGTGTGCATGGGGAGGGCATATCGTGTTGGGCTTGTGCTGGGGTTATAGGCTGTGCTGCTTGCTCCTGCCTCTTTTTTATTTTTATTTTTTATTTTTTGCCCCAGAGTCAACCAAAAGGAAGGAGAGGCTGCCTGTTGCATAAGTGGTGCATGCATGCATTGATAGCATGTTCCTCGGCTGGATGCACGCCGCAGATATTGTGTGCACAATAGCGCAGCACCTTTTACGAGAGGGCAGGGGAGAGAAGACGATAGACGGAACAATAATGAGAGGGGTCATTCGATAGTCGGGCAGGTTGGTCGGTGCAGAGCGCCCAGGGGGGCATGGTGGATGGGTCTATTGTACAGCTGCGCCGTGCACTAGCAGCGGTTTTCGGGTTAGTTGACTTCGACGGTCCAACCCAGCTGACTACAATGCCCCATTGACCTTCCTTCGAGGCCTGTTCTGGTTGCTGTATGCTCCGTATTATTGCCTCTATTTTGGGTTAATGATACTTGTTCATTGAGGAAGTATTTGCACTTGGATAAGAGGATACCAGGACTCACTAGCAGGGACAGATAGTCCGGTACAGAGCGACTAGTAGTGAATATATTGGATTTATCCTTCGTTGGAAAGCCGAAGCAGTAAGTAGTATACGGCTTCGCTTCCCAGTATATGGCCTGCATACGATGAGAGAGAGACACACACGCAGCAGTAGCGGCCCTTGGATAACTCAAGTATCATGGGCGGATGCTGCCAGTCGAAGTCCTCGGGTAGGCCCAAGACAATGCAGTCATGATTCCAGGACCCTGGAGGCGTCGAGGGCGCGTCAGCGAAGGAATCTCGTTTCTTCCCGTCCCTCTCCCCATAGGTTCAGTGTGGTGCAAACTGTGCTGGTTGGTGGAACGATGCGGGATGAAAGTCCTTTTTTCTTCCTTCGAACTCTCTGCGTCCGTTCCGATTTATCTTCTCTATGAGTTGCGCGTCATGACGCTTACGGAAAGGATGCGTTAATACTGTGGTTGAGCAACAGTTATCACGGTAGGGCAGATCATGGCACGCTGTGGTGTTCTGGCTACAAATCGGGGCCTGGGTCGGGGCCGAGCACCTGCCAGTCAGCGTGCCCAGCGTTCCCCAGCACGCTTCCGCACCCCTAGCCCCAACTCACTAATGTCGGCCCAGGGTCCCGAGAACGAGAATACGGGAAATTGAGGGTTTTGACAGGTCGACGCGATTGATTGCCTATCTTACTGCCCTTCTGGTGTCTGTCTTTTTGTCACTTCGGTGCTGCTACCACGCTCTCTGCTGTGCTGTGTGCGTGCTGGTATGCTGGTGTGCTGGTGCTGCAGACTCGGTGCAACGACACACACTGGACAGCACAGCAATAATGGGGAGCTTTGCTGCTCTCTTACTTCGTGATCCCTGGTTGTGCATCTACCATCCGCAACCGGAACGAAGTCGCTGTTCCTCGATACGAGAACGCGAGGTGGATGTGTAGTGGTTGAGGTTGGCATGCGCTTTCCGTGCAAATGATATTACCCATTGTCATCCATCCCGACGGAACGTGGCGTCTTACTTGTGCTCTCCTTTTGGCTCTGGTAATTTGGGCGCTGTCTGCCAGAGAACGCTATAACGGGTTCCTATTTGTTCCACCGCCTGAGCTCCTCTGACTGTACCCTGCTGTACCCTTTCGATAAGGTCTTGCTGATACCCAATTATTAGCTTATTTCTACCTACCCCGTCATCTCGTGCTCACCTTCTCGGGGTCCTTTTTCCCAGGTGCCTGCCTGCGCTTTTAGTTGTCCTAACTTTCACCTCTTTTTCTTGACATTGGACTCTGACTCTGCGATTCTAGAGTCCTTACATTCGCTACTTATTTCATTCCATACCTTGATTTTGACTTTTAGATTCGATTCTTGTCGCAGCGGTCTTGTGGTTCCACATCAGGCGGGAAGCTCCTTGGTTTGTGGGTTATCCATACTTACCTCGGTCACGATGCGCAGTCCAAGCTGGTCAACTCTGGCGTGCGCCAGCTTGGGTTTCTTCGCCGCCATAGTGAATGCGCAGTCCAACCTGCATGATCTGGGAGATCTGCTTTCTTCTCAAGCAAACCTCTCGACTTTTTACGGCTTGGTTACGGTATGTGTGCTTCAATGGTCCTCGGGAGCCGTTTGCGCACATTGCGCGCGACACCGTATCCCTCCGCGCGCCCAGAAGACACACGCTGATTTATATCTTGCAGAAATATCCCCAGGTCTTATTGCAGATACCTTCAAATGAGGGCGTTACGGTAAGTATCCTATGCTATAACATCCTCAGGCGGTCCAATTGGCGTTTTCCGAGTCTGACCTCGTTCCTCAGCTTCTCGCTCCCAGCAACACTGCGTTCGACAAACTTCAATTTTCCACGCTCAATACAGCATTCCAAGATAATGACGAAGAGGTCATCACCAATGTGCTCGAATACCATCTCCTGCCAGGACAGCACCCTGTAGGTCCGTTGGTTGCTGGTATCCCTCAGTTTATTCCTTCGCTCTTGACTAGCAGCAACTACACCAATGTGACTGGAGGCCAAGTTGTGGAAGTCGTCAAGCAAGCCGGCGACGTGGTTGTTTATGTCAGTGGAACTGGCAGCAGAAGCACTGTGGCTCAAGCAGTAAGTCCCTCACTATACAATAAAAGAGCTTTCCAATGCTACAGAGCCAGCATGACTAACTATACCTTGCAGGATCTACTGTTCAACGGCGGTGTTGTGCAGGTCATTGACACGATTCTGCTTCCTCCCTCGAACCTCACCGCCACCACGGATGCATTCAACCTCACTTCCTTCGAAGGTGCATTATACACCACTGATTCTCTAGAATCGCTAAACGCTCAGAAGGACATAACGGTCTTCATCCCCAATAATGATGCATTCCAGGCTCTCGGTCCTGCCATTACTGAACTCACAGTCAATGAGCTCCTTAAAGTCGTGGATTACCACATCCTGCCTCAGGTAGTCTACAGCACCAACCTCACAAACGGCACCACCTTCACCACCGAACAGGGTACCAGTCTCAAAATTACTCACATCAATAACAACCTCTATGTCAACTCTGCGCAACTCCTGCAAGGCGATATCCTGATTGAGAATGGTGTCTTCCACATCATTGACAATGTCTTGAACTGGCAGGACACCACGGCCCTACCAAACGCCTCCATCCCAACTCAAAGCCCCGTATTCCCATCTGCCAGCCCAGTGCCGAACTTACCTTTCACCGCAGCTTTCCCCTGCTCCAGCAATTGCCCTACTCCGCCACCTAGTTCTACAGCTGCTCCAAGTACCGCGGCCGTGAAGAGCACTGCGACGACAAGCCAGAGGGTCTCTACCAGTTCCAGCAAGGGAATTGCAATGGCACAGCCGACTGGCGTGGGAGCCGTTCATGTGGGAGGAATCATGGTTGCTCTAGGGGTTGGGATGATGATTTGAGGATGACCATATTTTTTCCCTATATTTCTGAGCTTAGACTTGCTTGTTCATTATTTTCTGGGCCGCTCGTTCTGTAGGCCATTGCGTAGCGAACAGTATATTCCCCTTGTTATAGGCGTCTTTTCCGTGGACATTAGCAAAAAGGCGGGTTGTTCTAGCGGCTTTTGACATATTACATATTGTACCGGATTAGTGTGCGAGAAGAAGCAGCTAGTAGGCTTTTCCAGTCCGGCTGAAAGAGAAAGGAGGATGTTATTTGGAGGAGGGTGGTGATGTCCTTTGAAGCTGAGCTTCTTGAGCACCCTTGGCATAATCGCCCATAAATCTAATGTGAAAAGTCCTACCCAATGAGGCATTCTAGTTTGTCCAATGCAAAACAAGTAAAAAGAAAACAAAGTTACATGGTCTCAGGGAATACCAAGTCAGCGTTGTTTCAGATATTTCGTCATATAAGAGCAAACTTCATGCTGTGTCTTGCGCGTCGTATCTGGGTTATGCACCACACTCACTAGAGCAAGCTTTCCCCACAACAGGGGTTGCGAATAAATCCCCAGCGTTTACCCGACCCTCCTATCCCACTGCTCCTGCCCGGTGTAACTTTTTACTACAGCTGCTGTGCCCAACAGAGCCACTTTCGTTATTTTCGTTGGATTCAAAGTGCTTTTTTGTTTGCTTTTCCCTTTTAAGTTCTCCCGCGACCGACCACTAATCCCACTCTCTGGGATGGTTGTATTTAGATTGTTAATTCTATCATTATCTCCACATCTCTCGCTGAGCTGAGACAGCTTCTACTTCATCTTTCTTACGACCCTCACTTCGTCCTCGTTCTCCAACATGGACAAAGAGGTCGAAGCAGCACAGAGCAGGGAGCGCCTCCTCCACAATTACGACAAGCCAGATGACAACATCCCTCTCCGCAGATCGGGAGAGCAATCCCCTCGTTCCTCGACCGAATCCGACCTTGATGTCTCCGAGTTCCTCGACTCCAACGATGCTGCAGCCGAGCGTGGTCGTTCCCGCGGAGCAGCTCCCGCATACACTGGACCCAAAGGATTCACCACTCTCCGTAGAAGATGCGGTAGACCGCCAAGATGGTGCCTCATCCTGCTAGGTGTGGTTCTAGCCTTCTGGGTCCTGATCGGAGGAGGAGGATTCTGGGCATACAAGAAATCACCCTCCAATGGACAGTCCCCGCCATGGTATCCCACTCCAGCCGGCGGCACGGTCATGCGATGGATGAACAGCTACAAAAAGGCCGCTAAGATGGTCAGCCAGATGACTCTCCCGGAGAAAGTAAACATTACGACCGGTACGGGCTGGCAAATGGGGCTGGCAGTGGGTAACACCGCGCCTGCTGTACATGTTGGATTCCCCGCGCTGGCCCTCCAAGATGGACCTCTGGGGCTGCGTTTTGCTGACAATGCTACCGCTTTTCCGGCAGGTATTACTGTTGGCGCTACCTGGAATAAGGACTTGATGTATCAGAGGGGCAAGGTGCATGGCCTGGAAGCGCGATTGAAAGGTATCAACGTCCTTCTTGGGCCATGTGTCGGCCCTCTCGGACGTATGCCGGCTGGTGGACGCAACTGGGAAGGTTTCGGTTCTGATCCGTATCTGCAGGGAGTCGCGGCTCAGCTGACGGTTAAGGGAATCCAGGAGGAAGGTGTCATGGCTACGATTAAGCATTTCATCGGGAATGAGCAGGAGCATTTCAGACAGAGCTGGGAGTGGGGATTGCCTAATGCTATGTCTTCTAATATCGACGATCGCACACTGCATGAGCTCTATGCGTGGCCGTTTGCCAATGCTGTCAAGGCCGGCGTTGCCAGTGTCATGTGCAGTTATCAGATGCTCAATAACTCTTATTCGTGCGGTAATTCAAAGCTGCTCAATGGTATATTGAAGGATGAACTGGGGTTCCAAGGATTCGTACAGTCTGACTGGCTTGCGCAGAGATCCGGTGTGGCTAGTGCATTGGCTGGTTTAGATATGAGCATGCCCGGCGATGGTCTCAGATGGGCGAGAGGAGAATCTCTTTGGGGCCCCGAGCTGACAAAGGCTGTCCTCAATGGATCTTTACCGCTCCCCAGGCTAAACGATATGGTGACTCGTATCGTCGCAGCCTGGTACCAGCTTCAGCAGGATGACGAGACTAAGTTTGATAGGAAAGGTCCAAATTTCTCATCCTGGACGAATGATGAGATGGGCATCATTTATGCTGGAAGCCCCAGTGATCAAGAGCTGCAGGTGGTCAACAAGTTCGTCAATGTCCAAGGCGAGGGAGCCGATGCCCACTCCATTATTGCCAGACAGGTTGCTACCGAAGGCACAGTTCTTCTCAAGAATGAAGACAATGTCTTACCACTCAGTAAAGATGGCTGGCCTGCTGACGATCCTCATGAGCTTCCCTTCCGGATCGGTATATTTGGTGAAGATGCAGGAGAAGGAAAAGGACCAAATTTCTGCCCCGATCGCGGTTGCAATCAAGGTACTCTAGGCTCCGGATGGGGATCGGGTGCCGTCGAGTTCCCGTATTTGATCTCTCCGGCTGCTGCATTAAAGGATGCATTCAACAAAGACAAAGTCTACGTCACGGAATTTGCTACCAACTCGCCGCCTTTGAAGCAGACCCCTGAATTGCTCCAGGATCAAGATGTCTGCATTGTCTTCGTGAACGCGGACGCAGGAGAAGGATTCATAGCCTACGAGAAGATTAAAGGCGATCGGAATGACTTGTATTTGCAGAAGGATGGTGATAAACTGATCAAGCAGATTGCCGAAGGCTGTGGTGGTGGCAACGGGAAGACTGTTGTGGTTATTCACTCAGTTGGGCCTGTGATTGTCGACAGGTTCATCAATCTTCCAGGAGTTAAGGCTGTTGTTATGGCGAATCTGCCGGGTCAGGAAAGCGGAAATGCTATCACAGATATCCTGCTTGGGAATGTTAACCCAAGTGGCAAGTTGCCATACACCATTGGGAAGTCTTTGGACGACTATGGTCCTGGAGCTAAGATTCTCTATTTGCCAAACGGTGTTGTTCCTCAGCAGAATTTCTCCGAAGGCCTCTACATTGACTATCGCCATTTCGACAAGTATGACGTAGAACCATCCTTTGAATTCGGCTTTGGATTGTCATACACGACTTTTGAGTATTCAAATGTAGAAGTTATCTCAAAGCAGCCGAAATCTCCATTACCGTCAGTGCCATCGCATATTATTCCACCACCGCAATTCGATGAGACGATACCCGACCCAAGCACAGCCTTGTTCCCCGAGGGGTTCAGAAGACTCAGCAAGGTTATTTATCCGTATATTGAGAAGGTTTCTGAGATCAAGAAAGGCAAATATCCCTACCCAGATGGTTATGATGTCAAGCAGCCGCGGTCTGGTGCAGGAGGAGGTGAAGGTGGGAACCCTGACTTGTGGAACACATATGTCTCAGTATCGGTGGATATCAAAAACACAGGCAACGTCGTAGGTAAAGAGGTGGCGCAGCTTTATCTCAGCTACCCTTCTGCTGAAGACGCGGAGGCTGCTGGAGCAACGGTCGTTGATTTCCCAGTCAGGGTCCTTAGAGGATTTGAGAAAGTCGAGCTGCAGCCAGGAGAGACGAAGACGGTCAAGTTTGATGTCATGAGAAGAGATCTGAGTTACTGGGATGTGGTGCAGCAAAATTGGGTTATGCCTACCTATGGCAAATTCAAGCTCAGCGTGGGCGCAAGCTCGAGGGACTTGAGGGGAGAAGGAGAATTTTAGTTTGGATTGTACTACTCTCATTATGAATCCTTCCTGTTATTGTTCTTTTTAGTTGACGTTTTTTTTTTTTTTTTGGGAGGGGATCAAAAACGCACAAACAATCTCTCTGTGTGGGAAAATGGCAGACTGGCGTCGGGGATCAATAGGTCTTTGTAGGGATAAAATATGCGAGACTAAATCGATTTTCATAAGGATGTTCCATAAAGCAAAATAACTAAGCTATTGGTCTTTATCATTATCTTCTAGGTATCCGTTTAGTAAAATCACCTTACAGACCTACAACAAGTATGTGCTCTGTATTAGCACAGTCTAATGTTCTCCATCTTTACCTTCCCTGCTTTCAGCGTATCTACTATTTCCCCGTTCATTAATCCATGCATGTAGCCTAGCCCGATGACATTATATAATAAGTCACTCTCACCCTCCTTTTTCAACGGCCTCAGAACTACAGCCATCTCGGCTCCAGCTAAAACCGCAACAATATCTCCACTTCTTGCTCCTGCAGGCACAATGCCTAGATACCCCTTTCTAGTCGTAACAAGCCGTCTGTACTCTAATGTCCTCCTCGCACATGAAGCAGAGTCGGTCCACAACGTTGATCCGTTCATGACTTTAGGCACAAGGCTCGGTGAATGTAGCAGGCAGGGTTCGGAATTAATTTCTTAATTTTTAGTATTTTTAGTATTTAATTTAATTTAATTAGTATTAATTTGGAATTCTGAAAAATTAATTAATTTTAGTACAGGGTCATACTAAATTAAATTAATCTTAGTATATACTAAAATTAATTAAATTAATTAAAAATACTAAATCACGTGATATTATATATAATAAATATTTAAATATATATTAATT